>JAXIVD010005610.1:10000-28127 GCA_036785275.1 Cancer borealis
CCTCCTCCTCCTCCTCCTCCTCCTCCTCCTCCTCCTCTTCCTTTACCTGGCTAGCAATCTTTTTTTTTCCTTATTTGTGTTTTCGATTTTTTTTTCCCTTCATTTGTTATTTCCTTTTCTTTTTCATCCTCCCATCCTCGCCTACCTGTGTTTCTAATGCTTCACCTTCCTTCCCTCCCTCCACCTGTGTTCCAATCCCTCACCGCTTAAGTAACAAATCCGTGGAGCTAAATTTTTGACAGCATAATTTATTCAAAGCGAGTACACGGCTCCACTTCCTTCTCCCTTTTCTCTCTCAATTAATCAACGTTGTTTTCCTTCTCTCTTACTTTTTCTTTTTCGTGTATTTGTAGCTTTTTTCCATATTTTCATATATTGTTATTCACTTCTTAGTTCTATCTCTTTATTCTCACTCATTCCTCCCTCCCTCCTTCCTTTAGTTTCCTCCTTCCATCCTTCCCTCCTTCCCTCCCCCAAGGTGCACAAAAAGCAATTTCCCACCTGCATGCTGGGAGAGATACAGGCATAATTATCTTTACTATTTCCCCCCAAGACAGCGCAGGGGAGGTGGGAGGAAGGGAAGGGAGGAGAAAGAAGAGAGAAGGAAGGAAGGAGAGGGAGGGAGGGAGAGAGGCATTCACACCTGCTCCTTACACCTATTCCTTAAGGTGTGGGAGTAGGAGGACAATGGTCAAGTGTCACCCTAAGCGTCACCCTACACACTAATGACTAGGTCGTCCGCCTCTCCATCCACTTACTGAAAGGGAGCGGAAAGGTGACGCTGCTGTATAATTCCTTGTTTCAGTTTAGGGTAAGCTTGCATCGTCTTGCCCTTAGATACAGGTGAAGTATTGTCGTGCGTGGTGGCAAGGACGTGCTGGGGGCGTGTTTCACCTGGCGTGGTCTCCCTTGCAGGTGGGCCGCAAAAAAACAGTGTCGGGGGTATTGCTCGGGGAAGCGGCGGCGCGTCGTGGGAAATGCGTGAACAGGAGCCATTTAAGGCGAGATTAACGCTTTAATCTTTGCCCGACGGTATCACGGTACTGCGGAACACACTCGCGGGGAAGGCACAGCATACATACACCCGACGGCCGCCAGCTAGGGCACGAGGGGCTCCTGCTGCTGTGTGATGACCTCAGAGTAGTGATACAAACTAAATAGAAGAAATTATAATGAAAGAATATCATACAAAAATCCTTGAGGGAGCAATGACTGTACCTGAGGTGAAGCACCCCGTCAAACAGGTATGTAAGTGCAGGTGTTGCATGAGAACACTACCAACACACTCTGTCATCTCGTATAGCACGTTAACGCTACAAAAAAAACAAGTGTACCGTGCACACTTTTATACATTGACACAGAAAAATAATAATGTTAACAAATGTGATACAAAGCAAAAAATCATGTGTTGGGTAGCGGGAGGGCAGTCCACCGCAGCTAAGAAACAGGAAATGACAGGTAACAACACCTTCAGGGTCAAGTGCCAGCAGAAACACGATACCCGGCAAGGTGGGAGTGGCGGCGGCGGCGGTGATAGTAGTGGCAACGCGCGCAGGTGAGGCCCAAGGGGGGCACTGAGGCTCCGTGGGGGCCACCGAACGACGGGGCCTTGCGGGGCACTCACCCGTCGGGGCACAACACTTAACGTCACACCATGTACTGACATACTATCTTGTCCTGCGAGGCGGTGCGTTCAAATCAGGGCAGCCGAGCACTACCTCTATCTTGCGTTACGTCACCGTGAAGGCCTCGAGGGGCGGCCACACATCACTCATCCCGTCACTATCTGTTAACTCAACCTTAGCAACTGTGTCCGTGTGTCTGAGTGTATGAGTGTCTGAGTGTGCGTATATCACAAACTGGTGTACGCGGACAGCCTGTTGCTTGGTGTGCTACAACTTGAGGTTCAGTTATGTTTGTGTTTGATTTCTTACACGGAATGAATGTGCTCAGAATGAACTCAGTGCTATCGACACGTATAAAAGAGCTGCCGGTCAGGAATGCTTGTACACAGATACAATACGCATAATACACAATTAAAATTATGTTTTGTACTAAATTGGTAACGGTTATGATTGTATTTTGTATAAAAATGAGATAACGATTTGTAATATAACGTTACACAGACAGCTTAAAAAAGTGACAAAATAGAATGACTTAAAAGAAAAGTCTGAAAAATGAACAATATATACCCACGACCACTAACAACACAATAAGTCCTGTACCACACCACCACACCACCACTACACCACCACAAGGTACGACTTTACCTCTCCTCACAGCACGTTTTAATGAGCGTGTCACATCCTAAAGAGACTACAAACTCACTAACCCTAATCTATTCACTACAGAGTTAATCCACATATCTTCATCTTAGTGGATAATCCTTAGCCTGTCACACTGCTCACACCACCAGCAGGTAGAATTAAAATACCTGCTTTATTTAGTATTACTGTGGCTATATTCCAGGTGGTGTCCATTGTCAACCTTACTGTCAAAGGATGAAGGAGCCAAAAAGTTAACCTGAGGAACGCCGGGGAAGGTCGTTAAGGGTGAGTTTTCAAGTGTTCTGGCGTGATGGTGTCGCCCTTCCGTTCCCTCGCTATCCCGCTCATCAGTTATCAAGTCACAGAAACTCAAAGACTTATAAACAAGATTCGTGAAATTGTATATCTTTACACGTCAGAAGAAACAACTGCCGAACATCTCTCTCTCTCTCTCTCTCTCTCTCTCTCTCTCTCTCTCTCTCTCTCTCTCTCTCTCTCTCTCTCTCTCTCTCTCTCTCTCTCTCTCTCTCTTCTCTCTCTCTCTCTCTCTCTCTCTCTCTCTCTCTCTCTCTCTCTCTCTCTCTCTCTCTCTCTTCCCAGTTTGACATTAGGCTTGTTTTCAGTTCCTCATTGATGTTATTTTGCCATAATCTCTTTAATAATCTATTTGCAAGCGAGAGAGAGAGAGAGAGAGAGAGAGAGAGAGAGAGAGAGAGAGAGAGAGAGAGAGAGAGAGAGAGAGAGAGAGCAAAACTAATGAGAAAAGGGGAGTGAATAGAAAGGTGTGAGTGAGAGGGAGAGAACAGAGGGTGCAGGTGTAGGGAGAGCGAGAGAGAGAGAGAGGGAGGGAGAGAGAGAGAGAGAGAGAGAGGGGGGAGGTACGGGGAGCAGGGGAGGATCAGCGCAGGCGACGGGCGGGACCTGCTAGCTATCTCCTCCCCTCTTAATTGGTCTGCATAATCTGCATGTAATTATCAACCATTTTGCAGTGTTGCAGAAGGCGCCATTTTGCAAGACTCGAATGCAGGTCACAGGATTAGGTGGTGAAGGGAGACAGTGTGGTGGTGATGGTGACTGTGGTGATGATAGGTGTGGTGGTGGTGGTGTTGATTGTGATGCGTTAATTAAAGGTGTTGGTGTTGGTGTGAACGCAGGTGTGGTGTTGAGGAAAGATGGTGGTGATTGTGGTGGTGATGATTGTGGTGGTGAGTGTAGTGTAATGGTGATGATGATGGTGATGTGGTGTGTATTGGGATGAAGTAAACAAGAGAAGACAGTAAGCGAATGGAAGAAGACAATATAACAATAATCTAATAGCTTTGCAATGAATAATTAGGAAAAGACTAAAACAAACAATAAATAATAATAATAATAATAATAAAAATAATAATAAAGTGAAAAATCTACGGCAAACAAAGCAAGTAAGAAAAAAATTCAATAAATACAAGCAACACAAAAAAAATCAAAACTCCGTAACAGCATCAAACTACAAAAGATTAAAAAAAAAAACAGAAAATAAAGATAAAATGACAGGAGAAAAAAATTGTAAAAAGAAAAAGTACATAGTAGAGTGAAGTGAAGAGGAGCAGGAGAAGAAGAAAAGAAGGAAGAGTATCAGTGAGCAACAGTGAGGGCAGTGACGGTGAGGACAGTGACGGTGGAGAGACAGTGACGGTGGAGAGTGACAGTGTGGACAGTGACGGTGAGACAGTGACGGTGGAGAGACAGTGACGGTGGAGAGTGACAGTGTGGACAGTGACGGTGAGACAGTGACGGTGGAGAGACAGTGACGGTGAGAACAGTGACGGTAGAGAGGCAGGTGGCGGCTTGGCAGTGACCGGGGCCCGATTTCATGATTGATAATAAGTAAAACAATACGAGCGGCCAATCTTCTACCGGCTCCTTTGACTTGCTTGATTTTGTTTATTATTATTATTATTATTATCTCTCTCTCTCTCTCTCTCTCTCTCTCTCTCTCTCTCTCTCTCTCTCTCTCTCTCTCTCTCTCTCTCTCTCTCTCTCTCTCTCTCTCTCTCTCTCTCTCTCTCTCTCTCTCTCTCTCTCTCTCTCTCTCACATATTTTTGTAGTTGTGTGTGTGTCTTTCATTCATTATTGACCGCACATACACACACACACACACACACACACACACACACACACACACACACACACACACACACACACACACACACACACACACACACACACACACACACACACACACACACTTGAGACACTTCCAATTAGTCTAAACTTCCTCTATCCAAAGGTAACACAGGTGAGTACAGATGACAGGTGACGTGTGTGTGTGTGTGTGTGTGTGTGTGTGTGTGTGTGTGTGTGTGTGTGTGTGTGTGTGTGTGTGTGATTGGTCCTCTCCAGTGGGTCATTGTGCGGGGGCGCCTGTCTGACCTTCCTGGGCCTTCACAGTAATCGACTAATTCAAGGTTATATGACACAGGATAAATCGCTCGCTGATACACAGTCGCGTTTTCACCCCAAAATTACCCTCGTCCTCTACCAGCAGAAAAGGGTCGCCTCACATCACCCACGAACACATATATTAAGGTATTGTGTTCATAATTACACCCGACAAGACCTGATGAGAAATAACATTACACGACACACACCAAACACTTTCATATATAGCCACGTGTCGCCTCAAAATGCCAACCTGACCTTAATTTCTCCCTATTTCAAAGCTCGTATTACCCTGTTTAGGTTTGTTAAAGGGAAAGTTGCATACTATCGCCCTTCTGACTCCTGTGTGTAAGGGTGAGAATACCGGACATACTTCTATTTCATTGGTTTAGTGAGTGGATTTTTCTTTATTTATTTACACATTCGTCACTAATTCGAACAAACAAATTATTCCCGTTTACTGTCGAATTTGTTTTTATGGGGGAATAACGGTATAATTTTGGTGTAGGTGACAAACGCTCCTCTGTCTGGCCTCACCTCCTTCCCCTCGTGTCCCCTTCCTTCCCCTTCCTCCCCCTTCCATCCCCTACCACACCTATGATCACTCAGAGCCACACCTGCCGCCCACCTGTTCCTGTTTACCTGTTTACTCTCATTTAATTCCTTATGCGGCGGAATCAACATCGCGTTTTGTTGTGCGACTTGAATGTGTGTGGACTGGAAGAGGAGGAGGAGGAGGAGGAGGAAGAGGAGGAAGGGAAGGAAAAGAGGAGGAGGAGGAGAGGTTATAATAGAAGGTAGGGAATGATAGAATAACCGACCTTCTTGCCTCCTCCTCCTCCTCCTCCTCCTCCTCCTCCTCCTCCTCCTCCTCCTCCTCCTCCTCCTCCTTCTCCTCCTCCTCCTCCTTCTCCTCCTCCTCCTCCTCCTCCTCCGCTATCAATAACAACAAGGACACATCTTTATTGACAAGTCTCCCCAAGTGTTACTCTGTCCTGTCTTTCCTCCCAACCCTCGTTTTCTTCCACCTTTGTTCATTACGGTTTGTTTCCTCCCAAACACTAACACGTTTCCCTCATTAACATTCCCGTCCTTCATTACCGTTTTCCTTTCTCTCTTTCTCTTTAACGGTGTTTTTTACCCCTTTATATACTCTTTCTTTTAATTTTCTTTCTCTTTCCTACACTATTTCATTTCATTTTCACCACATTTATCTATTTCTCTCTCTCATTCTCTCTCTCCCATATACACAATCGCCTTAATTTCCTTTCCATAAATCATTTCTCTTCTTCTTCCTCATCCTCTTATTCTCCTTCTTCTTCTTCTTCTTCTTCTTCTGTACTTCTTCCAGCATTCCCTCGTTGCATCTCTCTTCTTGCCTTTACCACAGTGTTATAAACCTCTATGTTGACACCTTATGAGGGGGTTAGAGCCTTTTCCTGTCCTTATCAGTAAGCGTTTAGTGCCACTGTTACCTAGACTGAAACCATAACGCTTATACCTTAAACGAGGGGAGAGCAGAGGCGGCGCTGGGGTGTGTTGCAAAGCTGAGAGTGTTGAGAGAAGGGGGAGGGGAGAAGAAGTGTTGTAAGGGGTGTATTGTGTGGTGGTGGTGGTGGTGGTGGTGGTGGTGGTGGTGGTGGTGGTGGTGGTGGTGGAAGGAAAAGAAAAGTGACAAAGAAATCAAACTTAGCTTCTTCCTTAATGATTCCCCAAATTAGCCTAATGCTCACGAAAAATCAATTACCATATTCTCAGGTAATTTTCTGGAGACAATGAAAGACGAGGAGGAACAGTCTTTTCTTCTCTATCTCACTCTCTTTCTCTCTTTATCTATCTATCTTTACCAGCGTCAGCACCTTCAGGAGTCGTCAGCAGGTGGCGCGTCGGTTTGTTTGCACGACGTCACCCTAACAAAGGAGGTGACGGTACCTGAGTGGGACGAGGCATTTAGCAAGGCACTCCTCAGCCGCTGCTCACACGGCACCCGTCACCCGTCACCCACGCTGCGGACTAGCACTCTCCTATCTTAAGTTCCTTTGACAAGCCTTCAGTAATTTGAAGCCACCGGGACAGGTAATCAATGACAGTGTACCCAAACATGCCTCTACCAGCCCTCCCTCCTCCTTCCCACCTACCTACCTACCTCTTCGTCTCTCCTCCATTCTCCACCTACCTTCCTTTCTCCATGCCCCACTGCTTCCCTCATTCTCTACATGCCCCCCACTGTTCTCTACCCTTCTTCATTCCCTCCTCCTTCCCTTCAATCTTCTTTCTCCCTTCGTTCTTGTCATTCCCAGTTTTGTTACCTGACCTCTCCACTTACTCGTCTGCATTACACTTGTTCAAACAGACACATATTTTACTAACGTATCAAGAGGTTCGTGTGGGTCTGATACACTTTTGGATCCCGGAAACACGACCCCACCACCACCACCACCACCACCACTAATTCGGCAGCAACACCAACCCACAAAAACACACGCAAAACCCAGACACTCGAAGGCTTTGTGTGTGTGTGTGTGTTTGTGTGTGTGTGGGTACAAGCTCATTCGTGGATCCTTATTATTTGAAATACCTAATATATCAAGACTAATTTTACTTTCACCATCCACACTCACATTCAGAACTCAATATCCAGACTAATAAGTATCAGTTTCTTCCACTGTACCTACATCTATGTCTTATAAAACACAACCTCACCCTCCACAAGCACTTATTGACCCTTAGATCCTGCCCCACCACCACCACCACCACCACCACCACCAACTCCCATCACCCCATCACCACAACAACAATAAAAACAACAAGTGGTGTCGCTGAGAAAGAAGAGGTCCTCCTGCAGAAGTATTGTCTCTTGATGGTAACAAATAAGTCTGGTGTGCGGGGCTGAGTGCTTTTTCTCCGCCCCTCGCCGGTTCCCCAGATAATGCCAAATCACATTACATTAGCCTCTCGCCCATTGTTCAGCAGGATCGAACTCCATTAAGGTCATGTTCGCCTCCGTCATGCACAATGCACTGGTCGGCGATACAAATCCACTGTGTTCTCCACGATGCATCTCATTATGCAACCTCCACCTCCAACTCTCTCTCTCTCTCTCTCTCTCTCTCTTTCTCCTTCTCTCCACCCAGCCACCTTCCACTTCATCCTCTCCCGCACCCACATGCCCTCACCCTCACCACCCACCACCCTTCATTACTCACACACGCCTCGTCTCAGGAGCCTCGGCCCCCACTTTGTTCACGTCCGCTTGGAGGATCATGGCGCTAGTTTTTTGGGTCGTCTGTCCTCGGTGGATTTTTTCCCCTTACGCCTTAACATGATCTTGGTTGGTGGCTCTTAAGAGGGAAGCCAGAAACACGACGCAACGCTGGCCCGGCGTGTTTGGGTGAATGGTCGGTGTGGCGGGAGCTCAGTTTGTCCATCCGATGTGAGGGTGTTTTTGGTGGCTGCTTTTCCTCTTCCTTGCAAGTCGATGTATTATCATTTGTTAATGTTTCTTCTTCCATTCCTCCAGTCAGTGATGTGTTCGGGGCAGCGGAAAATAAATGAGTGTGGAAATTGTTTGCCATGATATCCAATACATCAAAAAAATCCTTCCCCTTTGGAATGATAATGAATAAGGTTATTTAGTGTATCAACTAGTAATTGAATATATTGAGGGTATTACGTTATGTTATAAAATACAAAACATTATCAAGTGTGACAACGATAAGGACGAAATAAACTCACTGAGGCGTCACGTACAAGGTTGAGAAGAGTAACAGTTATGGTGCCATTTGAGAAGCATTGATGGTGACGCAATGGTGACGGTGAGTTAGTAATGCATGCTTCACGGATGTCCAGGTGTGGCGGTGTTCAGACTCGTCACACTCGTCATGATACTCAAGAGCACCCAAGGAACACGGGAGGGACGCCACCCAACCCTCCCTCCCTCATAAACTACACACACACAGCTGCCACCATAACACATTCATAAGCGAGTCTTGGCCCAGCGATTAACAATTACACGACACAGGTGCAAGAGAAGGTAAGGTACCAGGGTTTGCATTGAAAAAACCCACCCAAAAAATCCCGCCCCCCCAAAAAAAACACTCCAAAAAACCCGGTCCAAGTAGGGTTTTTTTAATATATTCAACATAAAAAAGAAAATATATAAGCAATATAAATAACATCAAACAGGAGTTTTCTTTTAATCTTGAACTTAAGAGGAAGAGGAGAAGAAAAGACAATTAATGATAATATGTATGAAAAGTGATAGAATGATAATAATGATCAATTAATATAGTCATAGATTAAGTTAAAAAAAATCAATATAAGGCTGGAAGACTGTATCTCGCGGTATAATTGAAGATATTTGTGGAAGGAAGAGGAAGCAAGGCTGACCCCGCCAGCCAAGTCACTAAAACAACTTGGCTGGCGGGGTCAGCCTTGCATCCTTTTCCTTCTACAAATATCTTCAATTATACCGTGAGATACAGTCTTCCAGCCTTTCTACAAACAACCCAGAGCTGCAGGTAGGCAAGGGACACCTGTATACTCATTACGCTGCCTTTAAAACACCTGTAATTATGTATGTTGAATTAAAACACACACGCCTTGTATGCTGTATGTTCTCTATTCTTATTTATTCGTGTTATATTTATATTTCTTTCCCTTTCTTCCTCTTCCTCCTCCTCTTATTTCTTTGCAGGTAGACAAGGGAAATCAAGGTCAATGGTATCTACCGTTTTTGTCTCTTCATAATTAATATACAAATGTTAGTATACAAATGGAGTAGTACTTGTTGGGTGTGAGTACAGAGTGGAGGAGAAACAGTGGCGTGGTAGAGTGTGTGTAAAAGTTTTTTTTATAGAATGCATGAAGAACACGAATGGCAGGCAGGTGGCAGCCGCATCAAACCTGATCCTCGCTGTGACCTTCAGTTATAAATTCCACTGAACTAAATTTGGCTAAACTGTTCTAAAAGTAAAGACAACAACGGTTTGCTCCTGATTCCATGCACGCGTAGCCCCCACATGGAGCAGACGGGCACATCCAGGGGCAAGGCGGGGCAGCTGGAGGGGGGCGGGGGGCAGGTAGAGGTTCACCTGCTGGGCACGAGGAGGAGAGAAGGGCAGGGGACGGGAAGGGGACGGCAGAGATCCGGGTCTGGTTGTATAATCCAGATTTCATTGTTCCATCTCCCTCTGGTGGCTTCATGAAAATGTATTAATGAATGCGACACAAGGAATGCGACGGTCTGATGGGTCGCCTCATTATACAATTACCATAATCATTATTGCAGAGTCACTGATGAGGCGCTGGACAGCCTGAGCGATGGAGGGAGTGGTGGGGGCAGCCGCCGCATGGCTCGCCTGCTCACCGCACAAAAGGATTCCTCTTAAATACTTCGTAATTTATCAAGATCTATCATAAAATGTGGGCAGACGTCCCGACTTCTTAATGACTAATAGGATAATGGGTAATAAATGGGACGAGTTATGTGACATGTGGCCACGATCGCCCCCGACCCACCCGCCCCCTGCCTATAAAAAGTTGCACTAATAACCGGTCTGTGACAAATGACAAAATTGCTATCGCTGGATCTCCGCCACAAGACAATGGCCAACATTCCCCATCTGATGAACTAACCGGATGGCTGATGACATGGCCGCCGCTGCCAGAGTTACGACGTACATACTAAAAACACCAACTGACTTCCATTACCAGGTGATAATACTCCCGCCAGATTTCCACGGATTCTAGGGTAGTCAGTGCATGGAGGGAAAACGCACCTCGGCTCTAGACGCACCGGAGCCGCGGGGGAACAATTCACCTGTTCACTGGGAGACAAAAATCAGTTCGCCACCTCTTTTTTCAAGGCGATAATACAATGCTAATGAGATAAGTGGTCACCTTTAAAACACCCGTTGATTGGTCCTTGTTTCAAAAGGACAAAATTCCCAATCTTGCCAGCAGCCAATCAGCGGGGTGGAAGCTGGCTAGGATGGGTGTTTTTATCGACAGTAACACTCAGGCTTCGTTAGTGTCCCCGTGATAAGCGCCTTGACCTCGCTACACTGCACCTGCCCGTCTTGTCTATTCATTAGCATCAAATCACGCCTCAGCCCCACTGCAAAGGAGGGAGGGAGAGGAGGTGTGTGTCCCTGAAACAGCTCGCTTCCTGATGAGTCCTACGCTGCCGAGGCCAAATAAAGCGTTGAGGGTGCGGGAACACCTGCTGGTGGGCGCGTGGCTGCCCCCCACCAGCCGCTCCTCCTTCCTCCAGGCGATGCACCAGCCGGTCAACGATGATTTCAATATAGTGAGAGGCGTGACGCGAGGCTTGGTGACCGGTGGTGTGGTTCATGTCATATTCAATTCCTACTCTTAAACCAGTTGTCTTGTGGTGTACTACAGACTGGGTGGGTGTTCAGCGTGGAGAGGAGGGAGGGGAAGGAGGAAAGAAGGAGATTGGGAGGGAGGGAGAGAGGGAATGAGCGTAACTTAGACATATTAGCAGCTTCATTATCATCCCTGTCCTTGCGCTCACTTGCTATTCCAACGACTCCTCGCCACTTCCTCCGCAGACGTCTCCGGCTTATCCCTCCATCTTAATGTATACATCGTTTTTGCATAATCACATGACCGGAATACATTAGGGTCGATTCCAACCCACATCCTCTACGCGACAGTGAATTTAGGGGAAGGTGAGGAAAGAATTGCAAACGATCACTCAGTCGTCGACCAGCCAAAGGAGGATGAATATTACGGGTTTCTGAAGATATATAACGATGAAGAAAAGTGAAAAGGCGTTTGTAAGTCCAATCACCACTATTTTCTTACAACATTATTTACCTGAGAACTACAGTGTTTACCTGTTAGCATTATAGCAATATACGTATATCATATAAACGAGAAAGGTAACAAGTTATTTATAAAAGGCCATATTAAGGTGTTACGGTTTTCATAATTTATTTTGATTGATATGTAAACTTCCTCTGCTACATCCTTGTTTTATTGGACGGCAAAAAGTTCCTGAAGGAGGGATTCGTAGCCTTCCTTTTTCGTCTCAATTACTACCTTTTCACGGCACTTAAGAAACACGAGGCTGCGGGGCTGCGGAGCTGCGGGGCTGTGGGGCTGCGGGCTAACAGAGCTGCAAGGCTACGGGGCTGCGGGGCTGCGGGATTGAGGGGCTACGTGGCTGTGGGGCTGCGGGATTGCAGGGCTGCAGGGCTATGAAGCTACAAGGCTCTGGGGTTGAGGGATTATGTGGCTGCAGGGCTGCAGGGCTGCGGGACTACGAAGTTGCAAGGCTGCAGGGTTGAGAGGTTACGTGGCTGTGGGGCTGCAGGGCTGCAGGGCTGCGGGGCTGCAGGGCTGCGGGCTACGGAGCTGCAAAGCTGTGGAGTTGCGGGGCTACGTGGCTGTGGGGCTGCGGGGCTGCAGGGCTACGGGGCTGCGGGGCTGCAGTGTTGCAGGACCTTGTGGAACACTCACTGGTGTGCCGAAAGCAGGTGGTTGGATGGTAGGCGCGAGGGTGGGTGGTGGGCGCGAGGGTGGGTGGTGGGCGAGCAATGAAGTTCCAGTTGTTATGGTCAGTCATCACACGCATACAAAAAAACACCTACATAGTGCCATAAATTAATATGCCACACCCACACTGACACCCACGATGAGCATGGCGCCACGCTTCTACCTCCCAGGGCCAGTGCCAGGGAGGAAGAGACCCAGTGAGGAGGGAAGATAGAATAAGTGTGACAAGGTGACGGAGCAGCGGGTGTCCCAAGGGTAATAACAGTATAGCATTACGAGGCAGCCATTCGTCAGCACTCGTGAGGCAGAACCAACGCGCTCTCAGCCCCATTCTGGTGTCACGTTCTTCCATATTTAATGCTAACTGAACCATGCTGTCAGGTGCACCACTGCCTGTGACTCATGGCTTCTGGTACAGCTCCAGCGGGGTACAGGGAGGCCGGTGCGGTGTGGTACTCCCTTGGACTCATGTGGAATAACTTGTCTTAGTCACTTCCAGTCCATTTATTCCTGGACACTTCACTCACCACTCTCTAACCTTATGTCCAGTTGTGTTTGTAAGCTGTCCAATGACTGATTCACGCAATATGTCCATTCAATCATGACTATAAAAGTAGAATGTGAGCTTGATTTAGACCTAACTTTCACCCCTTACGAAATAAAAATATTCATTAATAATTCCTTTCTCTTGATTCTACCCTCTCTCCTCGCCCTTTTTTCCGTCTCTCTTCCCTCCCTCCTTCCCCTCACTTCCCTCATAAAACATATCATAAATATATAAGTGAACGAATTCATAATTAATCCACACGTGTCCTAGGTATGCAGGTAACACATCCACACAAACACTTCCAATCAGGCAATGCAGGTGAAAGGCAGGTCTTGTTGAATCACACTCCACTTAGCGGTGATGTGGAGTGTGTGAACGCCGCTTCCACCACTGAGCAAACTCATAAACTCCACCTCAAGTACAGAGTGGAAAGCTCAAAAATCTTTCTTTTTTTTTTCTTTTTTTTGCGATACTTTACAATCGAAAAACTCATTGCAGAGGAGAAGGTAAATATTGTCCACAATTCTAAGGCTTTGATAGACGATTGAGATGAATTGCAAGTTTTGTACACGTGCTGAGAGTCAATAATTGTATTTCTACCGAATATTTAGCCTCAAATTCGTCCTGCAGCCCCACCCTGACGCAGCCTTCCCCCTCCCTTCCCGCCCCCCCCCCCCGTCTACTCTTAGTCATCACCCAAAGCCACGCCTGGTATCTAGTTAGGTTAAACGTGTGGTAAGGCTTAGTTATGAACTGCTTTGAGCTGTAACAGTCATTACAAGAACATACGTGGAAGTTAAGACTATATGTGTTCCTTACGGAGTAGCAAGGAGTGTGTAGGAGTATACGTGGGTTACTGATGGCTATCATATCCTCTTGATGGAGCTTGACAATGCACTAAAAGTACTGCATTACATTTTTTAATGAAAATAATTAACTTCCATAGCCATTGGCACAGATGACAGTCTGTGGTGAAGGTTTTGATCGGCCCGTCATGACCAAATCAATTCATTTATAGACATAAAAGTTTCTGGTTAAATTAACTGAAACTTAGCTGAAAGTATTACGTTATTCCTATGTACAACATAGTTTAAAAAGTACAAAATCGAGGAGCAAATTAAAAAAAAATTCCCGGAGTAGAAAAATTACAAAAATACACCATATGTTGAGATTAAAATCCACGAGCGTCTGTAAGATGGTTAAACGTGTGGCAAGGCTTAGCTATGAACTGCTTTGAGCTATAACAGTCATTACAAGAACATACGTGGAAATTAGCACGAAATATGTTCCTTACAGGTTAGCAAGGAGTGTGTAGGAGTATACGTGGGTTACTGATGGCTGTCATATCCTCTTGATGGAACCTAAGGGGAGCGTCTCTCCCTTCCCTCCTCACCTCCATCAAACCCACACACTTATATAGTCAACCCGTTGTCTCCACTACGATACATCTATGTGTATGTGTGTGTGTGTGTGTGTGTGTGTGTGTGTGTGTGTGTGTGTGTGTGTGTGTGTGTGTGTGTGTGTGTGTGTGTGTGTGTGTGTGTGTGTGTGTGTGTGTGTGTGTGTGTGTGTGTGGATCAATAAATGCTCAAGTTTGCATGAATCCTAATCTTGACATACACGTAGCTACATACAGAGACATACACACACGCACATACACACTACAACCACACAAAACATGACTTCACGTCAGCAAAAACACTATATTTAACACAGACAAGCAGACAGTAGTAGCAGCAGCAGCAGCAGCAGCAGCAGTAGTAGTAGTAGTAGTAGTAGTAGTAGTAGTAGTAGTAGTAGTAGTAGTAGTAGTAGTAGTAGTAGTAGTAGTAGTAATTGTAGTTTTAGTAGTAGTAGTAACTGTTATTTTCATTGTTGTTGCCTCACCGTCCCCCATCCTCCATCCACCCACCCACACACCCACACCCACACCCACACCCACACACACACACACACACACACACACACACACACACACTCATCCACCTTGAAACGAACAATTACGAGGTGGAGTTGCCTTCATTATAGACATTGAAGGAGGAGGAGGAGGAAGAAGAAGAAGAAGAGAAGGAGGAGGAGGAGGAAAAGGATGAGAATACAATAGTCCAACATAAAATAAAAGAGAAGAGGGAGATGACGACAAAGCTGAAAAATGGCAGGTGTGTGAGGAGCCGCCCATCTTGATGAATAAATACATAAACAAGCAAGTAAACAGGTAAGTAAACAAATGGTAAATACAGAAAAAAATTATATTGTGGGAGAGACTGAAGGAAAAAAAAGAGAATATGAGAATCATGCAACCACGACCATCCATTCGACGAGGTAAAAAGGTCCCTTGCACGCTCCTCCTCCTCCTCCTCCTCCTCCTCCTCCTCCACCTCCTCCTCCTCCTCCTCCTCCTCCTCCTCCTCCTCCTCTTAAAACAAAAATACACCAATCCAATAGAAAAAAAAATCAAATAAATGGGAAAGTTAGTCATTATTTTCATCATTATTATTACTATTATTATTATTATTATTATTATTATTATTATTATTATTATTATTATTATTATTATTATTATTATCAATCTATTTTTTTTGTCCTTATTTTTCTACTCATGATTTGCAACAATGTATCACTAAAGGAGTATAAGATTCATTCAGATTTGCCACGCCTCCTTCACCTTTCACCTCCTCCTCCTCCTCCTCCTCCTCCTCCTCCTCCTCCTCCTCCTCCTCCTCCTCCTCCTCCTCCTCCTCCCTTGACATCCCCTTACCTCCTCTAAGCGAGTCCCGAAGACACCATGAAGCCTCAAAAATGAGTTTATGGCAATCACATAATGGAGGACAGGAGGAGGAGGAGGAGGAGGAGGAGGAGGAGGAGGAGGAGGAGGAGGAGGAGGAGGAGGAGGAGGAGGAAGAGGAGGAGGAGGAGGATGTGGGCGGGACATCCGGGTGTGCAAGGCATGTGAGGAGTGGGTGGTGGAGGAAAGTGTGTGTGTGTGTGTGTGTGTGTGTCTGTGTGTGTGTGTGTGTGTGTGTGTGTGTGTGTGTGTGTGTGTGTGTGTGTGTGTGTGTGTGTGTGTGTGTGTGTGTGTGTGTGTGTGTGTGTGTGTGTGTCTATTTTGGGGAGGATATTGGAGTGGGGAGTAAGGATTTGATGTGGGAGAAGAGGAGGAGGAGGAGGAGAAGGAGGAGGAGGAGGAGGAGGAGGAGGAGGAGGAGGAGGAGGGTTAGTGGAGAAGTTAATATTACCAAAACAGAAAGTGACAGACAAGTAGTTATAAATCAGCAATCAGTGAGGTTAATTATACGTACATGTGTGTGTGTGTGTGTGTGTGTGTGTGTGTGTGTGTGTGTGTGTGTGTGTGTGTGTGTGTGTGTGTGTGTGTGTGTGTGTGTGTGTGTGTGTGTGTGTGTGTGTGTGTGTGTGTGTGTGTGTGTGTGTTACTATATACGAGTGACGCAGGAGTAGGGGGTTAGGGGTCGTCGCGTTCTGTCCTCAGCAGGGTAATGGTCGACTCCCTCCCCGTCCCTTCCCGCCCATCCCCGCCCATCTCCGCCCCGCACCGCCCAGCCCCGCCCCGCCTATCCCCATCCTACCTATTCCTATCACCCGCCATCATCCCCTCACTCACCTCCACTCCGTTCTTCCCTATCACCAATACGTCCGACTCCATCTTCTTCATCTCTCTCTCTCTCTCTCTCTCTCTCTCTCTCTCTCTCTCTCTCTCTCTCTCTCTCTCTCTCTCTCTCTCTCTCTCTCTCTCTCTCTCTCTCTCTCTCTCTCTCTCTCTCTCTCTCTCTCTCTCTCTCTCTCTCTCTCTCTCTCTCTCTCTCTCTCTCTCTCTCTCTCTCCACATCCACGCCCCGTCCTATCCGTACCCCCATCTATATCCGCACCACACCTTGATCTGTCCCCACTCCACCGCCCCTCCCCTGCCCGCCCGCCCGCCCATCCCTCCACCTCCAGGGAGATTCCAGCAACAATGTTAAGCTCGTGAACAATAAGCCATACGGTGGTCGCCTGTGACACAAGCACTTTGTTTCAGTACGAGTAAAACATTGTCATTCCGGAAATAAAAAGACGTATTTCATCTCTCTCTTTTTTACCATCGCCAGGATCACACACACAACAACAACAACAATAAAAATATCACAAGCGACACATGCATTACATTCAACATCAATCCTACACCGGTAAGGATGTCTGTGTAGGAAGACAACATAGACAGACGCCCAACAGGTATGATCCACAGGTAAGGAATGATATACTTACATCGGGTGGAGGCGCTGAGGAGGGTCATCTTGCGGGGTGGCTTTGGGATGCCTTCTTAGGGTGAGAGCAGCCGCCGCGCCCTAAGAGAAAAGTACATTAGCACTTCCTACACCCCAGAACACCCCTACACACACCTCCTCGATCTGGCTGAGCACCGGGCAGCACTTGGCAAACCCGAAACACAGTGTTGGCAATGGTTATGTGCAAGGATAAATATTGTGAGGGTGTGGCAGTCAATAGCACACTTTGTCTTCAGTGCCAGAGTTCATGAATATCAGATGACTCGTATCCCAACACTGGTCAAACGTAACACACACACACACACACACACACACACACACACACACACACACACACACACACACACACACACACACACACCACGCCCACCTCACAAAGACACATTACCCCCGGGACCACAAAATGAGACCCTAGAGTTGTGAATTTGCGTCGCAGTGTGAGTGGGAATTGACTTGAGGTTGAAGCCGTTACTTTCTCCACTTGATTTACATGTTTTCTCATTAATAATTCGTCACAATGCCAACATTCCAGGATATTAACTACCAGGAATGAGTCGCCCTGACCAGGAATGACTATTGAACATTCCGGAAAGAAGGTGACAGGGTGAGAAGGGTGCAGGATGAAGGGTGTGTGTGTGTGTGTGTGTGTGTGTGTGTGTGTGTGTGTGTGTGTGTGTGTGTGTGTGTGTGTGTGTGTGTGTGTGTGTGTGTGTGTGTGTTAATCTCTAGATACGACTAAAGACATGAAACGCAAACTTCACACACACACACACAACACACACACACAACACACACACACACACACACACACACACACACACACACACACACACACACACACACACACACACACACACACACACACACAGTTACGACCTGATTAGCCATAAAAGGAAGTATTAAAGCAGATGTTTGGCAAGTGAAGCCCAGCGTGACATTCCTTGCTATGATAACGCTCCTTAGCCACGCTCCACACCCAGACCCTCACATGCTCCACCTTACTTATGCTCCTTCCAGCCTGCAGTAACAGCTCCTACGTGACGCTCCTTCAACATGCTCTCTCTTACTTAACCTAATCCTTTATCAG
>JAXIVD010005611.1:5000-28123 GCA_036785275.1 Cancer borealis
GGGAGGAATAGCACGTGCCTTGCTGCTCTCCCTAATTGTTTGTATAGGGGAGGAGAAGGGGAAGGGGATAGAGGGAAGGGAAGGGAAGGGAAGGGAAGGGAAGGGAAGGGAAGGGAAGGGAAGGGAAGGGAAAGGAAGGGAGGGAAGGGAAGGGAAGGGAAAGGGGAGAAGGGAAGCGAAGGAGTATACAGCCATAGTAATGCCGCAGAGAACATGAGTTGTGGATTTTGATCAGCTTTTATTTGCTTCCGAGCCTGGCAAGAATCACCGCTGTGCTTTCTGTTCAAGGGAGCGTCGATCCCCATCACTGTGTTATATTGTGAAACAGCCACGAAAGGTATATTCAAACCCCTACCCCCCCATTTTCCTTTTTACCCCTTGAATAATGAGGCAGACGCATGAAAATATTCCCGTGAATAAAGATGAATTTCCAGAAGTCTAATATAAGTCCGGTGGAGTCTTTACTTGTTCCTTTATCCCGTGGTCACGCTGCCTCATCAGTATTCCTTCCACTTCCCTAGTCAACAGCCGCAACACCACAACAAAACGGTTAGTATTCATTAGTGTCTTTACCCTCCCCTCCAGAACACATCATCCCACACACTCCTAGACAAAGTAGCATCATCATTCTTCCCCGCACCCCGCCGCTAGACTAAACCAAACGCTTCCGCTGCCACCTGTCAACACCTACACCAAACATCACCACCACACCACACCACGAGCACCCACACCTTCCTAAACCCGTTGCTCACTGCTCAAATTCCAAGTAATAATGATCTGACTAATGTATATATGTGCTTCCCCGCCTTACTGAGAACATATATGGTGTCTACAGGTGTCTAATCATAGCAGGAGTTACAGATTAATCAACATCCAAGTATTTAATTGCTACCAAGTGAATACGAACGCCAGAACTATGGAAATACGGATGAGCACTTTTCCAGCAGTCACGGATTTCTACCCTTGTCCTCGCAGTGGTGCGGCGAGCGTGATAGCCAACACGTACTAGGGAAGGTTCAGTCAAGGAGGAGGCGCACTATGGCGTGACGGTATAGATGGATGGCACCAAGCGACGTGTGACCTTCGACTTGGTTGTATTGCTAGTAACACGATCTACCTCAGTGCTCCTTTTCATCTTAGTGTTACGTGTGGTGTGCGTGGATAATATATGATTGATGGAATAATGATATATGAATTACCGTCGAGCATTACGATTATGTATATGTTATATAGTGTTAGTAAAGATTCGATTGTCTCTATAGCTACCACTCGTTCCTACATATAACACACACGTATATATTCAAGAGTACTAAACATGTTTGATGACTGCTATATATAAGAAAAAATCTACTTCAAGCTCCCGCGATTACTCAAGGCCAGTATATAAGGTGGTAATGACTGCCTTTTACCCTCCAATCCCTCCCTCCCTCCACCCCTTTCGTTTCTTCTTTTCTCCGTGACTATATCTGGACTCACATAATGTCACGTACCTACTACATACAAATCTCCTGCGCACCGCTATCTGCACAACACGTGTAGTTTCACCGTAAATATACGTTATGCAAGTGTCGTTATTTCACGGTAGCAGCAGTGTCTTGTGCATCACTGTGACACCACCACCACTACCACCACCACCTACCGCTTTCTTCTCTTCTCTCCTCACGTAACGCTCTACTGCCAACCTTCAAGGACCGTGGGATTAGGCAACAAAAATCTTACTCGAGCATAATCACAAAAAAATATATACATATCACACATGCGTGCATACATACATACACATATATACACGTACGTCGTCTACAAAAAGCCGTGTTCCCCTCCCAGTCACGTACACACCCATAGATACGCATCATTAGCATACAGTCTTGCCTTCCTTCCCTCCCCGGCTGAACAAATACTGTAAGCTGACCGGTGTTTCTCAGTCAGGACGCCCATTAAGACGCCTTTCATCAAAACAAAGTGAGGTTGCGCTACTGTACGTGTGAGAAATGAGAGGAACACACTTTTTTTTTTAACTTGATACGTAAATCATTCCATCGTACACCAATAAAAAACAAAATCTTCAAACTACAACGGTAACTTTTCATTTGAATTACCTAGTGTCTTTCTAACATATATAACGTCGATCTCTTGACTGGAAAATAACGATACATAATAACAGCAAACTTTCTTAACGGTCTTCAGTTGTTACATACCTTTTCCTTCTCAAGATGATGATGATGATGGTGGTGGTGGTGGTGGTGATGGTGGTAGTTGAGGTACTGGCTGGAGGGTCACATTAAAGGTTCCGTGGGGGTTCAGCCATCGTGACACGCCGTACAGACGTGACCCGACGACGTACTAGCGGCAGTCCCCATGTAACCCTCCGACACAGTTCCCATGTTAGTGATGTCATCCTCCAAGGCGTCAACACAGCCTCCTTCCCGCCACTTCACTTCCTCCCGTCACTATCTGGGCGAACGAAGAGAGGAAATAGATAGAACGTCCAATAAAGATAGACATAAATTACACTGAAAATATAAACAAATTTCATTTAAAATTTATATAGATTCCAATAAAAAGATATAAATTGCACTTAAAATAGATATAAATTACACTGAATATAGACAAATTCCACAAAAAAATCCCTTCAAATTTAATCTCGCTGGTAATGGTAATGATGGAAGCAAAATAATAATAAGATATAACCTTATCACCTGACACTTTCACCACTATTTCAGAATATTACATATAATTCAATACATTAATCATTTCCCTGAGTGTCTGTCTATATGATCGAGAAAAAAATCATAAATGTCTATCAGCTAAGTTGAATTACTGACTGGTAAATACAGTAAGACAATAAAGACATATCAATACAACAATGCTAAGTGTTAGGTGCACAGGAACTGCCTTGTGTCGGGAACTACACAAACGGAGGCCCCGCTTGTGTAGTTCCCTTCTGGGGTAATATGGATATAACATTAACGTCTTTTAGCGAGGTTAATACTGAGAGAGTTAAAGTTATAGAATACCATGCAATATGTATCAACTTCGGGAAACTTGTAAAAGTATTAAAAAAAAAAAAAAGGTAAAAAATGAGTAGGCTAACCTCCATATTATCCGCCTTTTGCAGCCTCCTTATATTTTTTATGGTTGTCTATCGTGTCCTCATCTAGGGGACACGGGCTATCGAGAGGTCAATATTCTTATGTTCTTAGGTGTTGCTTACTGCCTAAAGGTTATACTGAGGTCAGGAAAAGTTAAGAAACACTGCTGCCTATTACCCATGTGGTCTCCTACTTGCCATGTGGCTGCCTTTGACGATCTACAAAGCGATACCAAGCGGAATAGGTCAAAAGAAGAAGAAGAAAAGAAGATTATTGCGCAGGTGTGAAATTTGGCGGGAAATAGATTTTTAATTTCAATTTTTTTTTTTTTTTTACATTGAAAGGGTACTTACTGGCTAAGGGACAACAAAAATACGTTAAAAAAAATCCTGCTTGTCGCCAGATGCTGTAAAGAAGCCAGTAGGAGAAATAGAAGCAAGAGGTAGAGGTCCAGTTAGCATTAGGTGTGAAAATATGTAGAGCTATTTTAAGGAAGTTTAAGTAATATATGTACGGATACCTTGTGGTGTATTATTTTTTATTATAATCATACTTATATTAACGTTACTTCCCATAGCTATGTATATCTACATTTCAAATATACATGTTTAGAGTATTATTTTGCTCGAAAATTCTTTAAAAATGTGCATTCCCTGCTCTCAAATACAAGTTAACACACAATATAATAACACCCATTTGAGAATTAATAAATAAGAAATTATTATATGAACACGCCCATCCACCCATCTAGATAATGTACTATATTAAGTAGGTAATCACATGACCAATACCAATTCACTTAACAAACATTACCTCTATCAACTCTGCTGCTCTCTCTCTCCAGTAATGGTGTTAGATTGTTAGATTCAGTCAGCGGCAGCACTTTGCATCCTTGTCATCTTCAGACACAATGTTGAACTACTAGTTTTATGATCACGTAACTCAATGACAGGAATGGGAAAATACAATACAGACTGCTAATACAGCCTTGAGTGATTTCAGAATGAGGATGAGGTAGTCAACCCTATGATACTATTAGAATGATTGAGTATTAACAAACGTTTAACAAAATCACTCAATATCTCTCCTAGTATAGTATTTACAAACTATATTCTACAACTCACTTAGTCATATAGGGGTAGCAGCAGCAACAGGTGATGATACACGAGTCCTCGTTTGCTAGTCCACGGAGGTGCCTCATATGTGCCGTGATGATGAAGGCTGCCAAGCTCCTCCACCTTCACAGCTCCACCATCTGTACTTGTTTTGTTCCCAAGAAAACAATACTCTCTCCTCTCTGCATCTTGTCTTTATGTAGGAGAGAATACAGAGGAGGAGCTTTCAAGACCTGTTCCATCCTCTTGGTCAGCTTATATGACCAGCATGGAACACTGTGGTAGTCTTGCACCTCCCACCAAAGGGCATCAAACATAAACACGGAAAGAAAACTAACACAACACCAAATCATAGGCAAACTTTAATGTGAGCTTTGCACTATGACTATTTGACATGCCAAACAGGAACATGATAGGTATCTGGAACAGATACAAACATTTGCTTGAACACACTACCAATGTAAAGTATACAAACATTTTATTATACTGCTCTCAATTTACATCCACATCAGATTATCAGATCCAGCCCAATGCTGCTGCTACATATACAATTCAATTTCATCAAATATGGATAAATAAAAAATTTCCTGGCAGATAAAACCAAACCCATTCGTTAAATTTTTCCTTCCTAATGTATAAGAAATAAAATCTTTGAAATAATTCCACTTACCAATCCCTTTCTTTCCTGCTTTGCTTTCCTGAATGGACAAGAAAAAATATCATAATACATAGAGAAGTAAACAACCTCAACTAACACACTTATAAATATACCACGGGCGGGGGGTGGAGGCGAGAGGGAGGTGCTGCAATGGTGCTGCAAAGGTAGCAATAAGTGGTGGGAAGGTGGCTTCACTAGGAGTTCTTTGGCCAGAACTTAGCGGAGGAAGTCCGAATACCCTTCTTGACTGGACGCTTCTTGTCGTGGTCTCGGGAGTCAGATACTAATGCTTCATCCCCTTCCTGCGCCTGGGTCTTCAGTGATGCCTTGATGTTCAATACCTAAGAGAGAGAGATAGTATTGTAACCTCACTGCACTGTGTCTCACTCACCCTGACATCTGTATGAGGTATTAGAAGATGTAGAAGATTATGTCACTTGTGATTTTCTCTTTGATGTTTCGGCTGCACGAGTAAATTTTCCCTTGGCTGGTTGTATAGTGTTAAGTCTGATTGGCATGTTTGTTTGTTCCTTCCCTGTGCTTTTGTGTGTGTGCGTGCACGTGTGTGTGTGTGTGTGTGTGAGTGTGTGTGTGTGTGTGTGTGTGTGTGTGTGTGTGTGTGTGTGTGTATTTACCTAGTTGTGGTTAAGGGAGGGGAGTAATCTCATATTGTTCCGTCTTTATATCTTACTTTATCCAACTTAGCTTTAAAGCTGTGTACACTGGTGGCGTTTACAATATCTCCACTTAATTCATTCCAGGTGTCGACCACTCTGTGCGGAAAACTGTACTTCTTGATGTCCCTGATACAACGCTCCTTCTTCAGCCTCTTTCCATGTCCCCTTGTGTGTGTGTGTGTATGTGTGTGTCGTAAATTCCACCAAGACATATACAGTTTTACAATCCATAATTTCCCAAATGTCCTTCATTATTCATTACCATTATTCATCTATATGTACCTATCCACATTCAGTTCATATAATAGCATAAATTTCTTGAACTTCATACAGAAATTAACATCATCACAGGCAAATAAAACATACAGCCAATTCTATCTTTTAAACAAATCAATTTGCGGTGTACTCATGTTTGTATCTCATAAAAGAGGAAGGGAAGGTGATCTAAAGCTCCTTACAAAAAATATAACATAGTCAATTCTATCTTTTCAATTAATCAGTTTGCGGTCTAGTCACGTTGGGATCTCATTAGGTTAGGTTAAGGAGGAGAGGAAGGTGACGTAAAGCTGGTTAGATCAATACAACTCACCTCAGATTCCAGGGAGTTGCGGTGTTTGAGATGTCGTTCCTTGTCAGTGTTGGCTCGGGTGATGAGTTGATCGATGTTGGAGAGCATAGTGTCGCAAGTATCACACCAAGACTGCAGGAGACACAGAAGGGAAGGATGTAGGCACAGACGGGAGTGATGTAAGGTAAAGTATCACTGACATAATTTTTAAAATCTAATAAAATACAAAGATGGTATATTATATAGGAAAAAATTATCTTAGAAGAGGAAGTACACCTACATACAAAAAAGAACATGGATTTCTGTTAACGAGGTAAAAAATACATCCATGATAACACTTCTAAAAATAACAATAACAATAATAATAATAATAATAATAATAATAATAATAATAATAATAACAATAAGGATCATTCTATTTCATCCAAAGGAACAACAAAACATGGATTTCATAAAAAGAATTCTGTTAATGAGGCAAAAAAAAAAAAAAAAAAAACACTTCTAAAACAATAATAATAATAATAATAATAACAACTTCATTTCACCCCAAGGCACACAGATGCAGAACTACACACACTACACCATCTCTCCTTCCTTCCCTCCCTTGGTGTTGCCTTGAGCCACTGACCTGCAGGGTGGCCACAATATTAGGCAGGTCCTCAGGCTTTATGTCCCGCCCAATGGCATGGTCCAGCTCTAAAATGCCGTTCTTCTGGTCCAGTTTGCCGTGGATGATGTCTGAGTAGGATCATAAGGAAGGCTGATGCTAAGTAAAGTAGACTGGGTTGTATGTGTAAGTCTGTAAGTATATGTGTAAGTATGTGTTGTATGTATTACTGTCTGTGTAAGTCTGTAAATGTATGTGTAAGTGTCGTTAACTCAGCAATGATATGGTAGAAGGTCATGTTAGGTTGTGACAAAGCAGAGTATTAACACACACTAAAAACATTTCACAACATACATCCACATGAATAACAGCCTTTCATACTGTAGCTACAATTTCCGACATTATACGCAATACATACATAATTATTACTATTATATACACAAGTTATACCTAAAAACCACCTACATGCCAAGCCTCATAAGGGCCTATCCTCCTCACACAATTATTAAAAAGTAGAGATTCAATAACATCACTTTATAATAGACAAAATTCAACCGCATGCTTTCAATTCCATAAAACTATAAGCATAACGATGAAATACCTGTGTACATCGCCTCTATGATAAGGTCTTCCAGTTCTCTGTTGGAGGTTAGGCCGAGTTGTGTTCCAAGAGTAGCGAGAGGAATACTCTTCTGCCCCGTTGCCATGGAGACGATGGTGAGGTGCCGCAGCTTGGTCAACATGGTGGGGGTCAAGGTGGGGAACTTGGCAGACTCACGCACATAGTCCCCATATACACCGTACGCAAACAACTGCAGCAGCTCGTAGTAAGGTGCTTGTTGTGCGTTGGTCTTGAGCTGTGGTATAAAGGTGAGGTTGTTACATGACTACTACTATACCTTCTTAGTGATTGATCAAGGTGATTTCTTTCGGTTATGTAATGGTGAGTAGAAAATATCTAAATAAAAAGAATAAAAGGATATATAAAGGTGCTTCTTCTATATTTTTTTCCTGAGAGAATTGTGTGTGTCATGGCCATCCTCTTACAGGAACAAACAGAAACAGCCATTTGAAAAGATAGATAGATAAACATTGCATCTGCTCCTTGTATTAATATTCTGCTTAAAATCTTAGGTATTAGTAGCATGTCACCCTCCTAAAAGCCATATCATTCCTACTCGTAACATCCTATGAAAAATTTTGCGTCGTTTTCAATACCGACGTGCCTGTAATGCGTATTGAACTCTCTCTTAATCCCTCTCCCAGCTTCTCTCTTAACCCATTCATAATACTAAGAAAAACAAAATAAGATACCGCACATAATACTCTTAACTAATTCATAACACTAAGAAGAATACAACAAGATATCACATATAATAACAACCTAACCTAACAGAATGAAGACAAAAACACACTTACGCATGTTATGTTAGGCATGTCAAGCAGCTCACCAAACACATACACTTCTGGCGCCTCCAACACCTGCTTCACCAACTGTACCGCTGCCGCCCCCTTGGCCTGCTTAGCTAGGATCAAGTACTGCTCCATAGGGTTCACCTGAGATGCCTTCTCACCCATCGCCTTAGAGGTACTGATGAAATAATACAAAATACAACAAAACAAAATGAAACTGTAAAATTAGACACAGAATAAATTTGCAGAAACAATTAATATCGTAAAAAGATCAATAAATTCGACAAAGAATAATATTTAAATCAAAGGGAATTAAAAGGGAGACTGTTTATGTAAGTATTAAAAGTAATTTCACAATCTCTTTCATTAAAATAAAAAGATAATTGTAACATGAATATTTTCACAAAAGAAGAGAAGCAATATTAGAATCTATATTTAAAGCAAGTACAACCAGTGTTTGAGTACATCACTACTACAAGACAGACAGACATAAGCCTCCCCAGACCAGAGCCGCTGCCCAACACAGTCAGTCAAGGGGACTACACGAGGGTGAAGGGTGAAGGGTGCACACATACTTGTCTGCTGCGGCTGTCATGGTGGCGGCAGTCATGGTGGCTGTGGTGGGTCTGTCCTAATGAAGGATCATCAGTAACATGATAGAATTAGTCACTTAGTGTTAAGGCAAATAAACTAAAACATATAGGAGTTATTCTTTCAATCAAGCATTTGAGTGACTGGCTTCCATGACATAATTACCAGCTGATGATAATATTGCCTTAATGATGCAGTTAGATTTAAGGTACTTATTGTTACTAACCAAGATGAAATGAACTGTCTTACTGTAACTAACATTACATGAAGTTATGCATGCCATGCTTAGTAATTAACAGTATTAGGACATATAATAGTTTTTAAATAAATCATTATCAAATCCATGTAATATGGAATGCCAATAAACTTAAAAATTATATAAACTTTTATTCTTTTTTTTCCAAAAATTCCTTGGTGTGTGGGGGGGGTGGGAGAAGGATGGGCGTCTGCCTTCATATTACCTTAATATGATTAATATGAAAATTAACTGCAAAACCTCCGTTCCAGAAAACAAAGGCTCCCTTGCCTCCTGAGTTATCGCTATGCTTACAATAACGAGGACCGCATGAAACCTTCACAGATGTGTTGAGTACACTGTGTATAGCATGTACCACTTCATATTTATATCGATATCGTCCGAGCAGTAGTTGTGCAGATTTACCTATATCATTAATCCTTATATTAGTTAAGTATTATATCATAACTTAATTAAAATAAACCATAATGAATGATACACATGGTTTACTTACTTCACGGGGGGAGGGAGGGGGAGGTCAGAGCAGGGCTGAGGCGGCGGCAGCACGTTAGGTCACACTAATGGGGAGGTCAGGTCAGGTCACCATACAAGGAGCAAAGGGAATAGGTGATTTGTAGAGGGTTAAGTTTAGAGTGACTCGAGGATAACTTGGACTTGGACTTGGACTGGGTTCTGGAATCACTTATATGTAAACAAACACGCCCGTCACCTACCGCCACCTTGATGAACTATATTTATTTATTTTTAAGAACATAAAAATTAAGACTGCAAGAGGCCAGTTGATGATCTACACAAGGCAGTTCCTCGTCCCCCACCCTTGGAATAATCCAATATTTATTGATCCCACCCTTCATCCCTATCCATACTCTCATCCAACCGTCTTTTAAAGCTACCTATTGACTCACCACTTACTACGTGTCTACCCAGCCTATTCCAATCGTTCACCACTCTGTTAGTGAACCAATATCTACCTAGGTCTGTCCTGAATCTAAGTTTTTCTAGCTTGTACCCATTTCCACGTGTCCTATCCTGACTTCTAATTTCTAAAACCTGACCAATGTTTCCCTTATCAATTCCTTTTACCCATTTGAAAACCTCAATCATATCCCCTCTTGCCCTCCTTCTCTGTAGGGAGTGGAGATTAAGACGTTTTAGTCATCCTAAGATGATTCAAGTTCTGTCTCCAAGGATATACCCAGCAAACATGGTTATGCCGGACCAGCATCGTGCCAGTGTCAGCAAGTCACCAAAAAATTATTCGGTCTTGCATCGGTAATCCATTACGTAGTAATCGGCCCCATTGTGGGCTGATTACGTGCCAATATACGTTTGCACCCCGGGCCTGAATCGGTTACATTGCGGGCCAGAAAACGGATCTGCATCGGCATTCTGTAACAATACTTTAGCCAATTGTGGGCCGATTACTTGCTAATATACGTTTGCACCCAGGGCCTGAATCGGTTACATTGCGGGCCGGAAAACGGATCTGCATCGGCACTCCGTAACGATACTTTAGCCCCGGGCCTATGCCTGGGCCAATGCAGGAGTACACGAGGCGCCCACTACACACCCACAAGACACCCAAGGACACCCACGCCCGGTAGCCTTCCCTACACACCCATCACCCAACACCTTCCTACAGGGGACACACACACACGCCCATTCAAGCTCCCCACGCCCCTACGCCCGGCGCCCGCACGCCCACTGCCCCCTGTAGAGTTATCCTTCCAAGGGGTCCTTGCAGTCAAGCTGAACGAGGCCTACCTAACACAGGGACAACAGGAAAGGGACATTTTGCTCACACACTCAGGTGAAGATATTCTGTTAACGCAAGATTATCAGGACATCTTGCTAACCCACGCAGAAGGATTCTTGGACACCCTGACGGAGGGGAGGGAGGAGATAGGGACAATCTTAACCATCCCAGGTAGAGTGGAGCCAAGACCAAGGCCTATGAGGATCAATAACTTCCCTCCTGAAGAAGTAATACCGAAGTGAACATACCTACGATATCTGAAGGTGAAGGGACGCTATGCCTTCACCCTGGCGCCGTTACAGGAAGAGCAAGGACACCCACCATCCAGGGGCTTACTCCCCCACCCCTGGCTATCTCTAGGGACCTTCAAGGGAGCAACTACACTGAGGGGACTGATAATGAAAACACTAAGGGACTCATTGCTGCCTTGGGGTATCTCACATCCACCCCTGACGTCCCTGAAGCATTGAACATCTACTTAATAAACTCCCCTGATGAACATGAGTCCCTGGATGCCCTAATACCAATCCCTGAAACCCCTGACATCCCTGGGGGCCTGGGCATCCTTCTCACCTCCCCAAGGGCACTGCAGGACATCACCCCAACAAGGACACGGGAACACACCACCACCACCACCACCACTACCACAGTTTACGCCTCCCTCATCCATCAGCCCCCAGCCTCCCCCTTCTAGCCACCACAGTCACCCCTAACCCCTCTCCCCCCCAGCATCCACCCCCCCCGAGAGCCAGGGACAAGGGGACTGGGTGTGGAGTGGGACAGGTGGAGTGAGAGGAGCACAAGCTAAACAAGGAATTAATGTACCACCCACAGGAGGATCTGGAGTGGGTGGAGGAGTGGGTGGGGGAGTGGGTGGAGTGGGTGCCCCTGAGGCTTTATTCTCTCTACATAGCTGCCTAAAGGTAAATAATTAATGGTAGTGTTATCTAGTTTAAGTTAAGAGTAGTAAATATATCAAATAACATGAAATATATGTAACCAGCATGATGTAGTGTATGCAACCATATTTTCAGCCATCTTTTTTCCTGCCGGTCGCTTATATTCCTTAATTTTCAACAGACTGATCTTTAAAACTAGTCTGTGAATGGTTAAGACTGACCAATGGTAACGTATACGGTTTCAATAGCGTTATTTTTGCGTTTATTAATGTTATTTTGCTTGAATTAATATTTTAAGTTTATTAGTATATCTTACTCTATTTATTTTTTTACTTGCATGCACTTTAGCTTTCAATACTTCTTTACTTTTAGGTATGCACTTTTTATTTCTGCCTACTGCCCTGTCTATATTATATCTTACTTTTATCCAGCCTGGCATTAAATCACTGAATATTTCATTATTCATGCATGGACCACTTATGTATCAGTTTCTTCCTTGAAATGGGATACTATATCAATTTTTGTTCTAATATTCTTGCACTTTGTTCATTCTTTTCCTTTATCAAGTGTAATAGAGAACCAGCTACTTTAAATATTGATTAAAAGTCATGTGAACTAAATATAAAGAGAGAGAGAGAGAGAGAGAGAGAGAGAGAGAGAGAGAGAGAGAGAGAAGAGAGAGAGAGAGAGAGAGAGAGAGAGAGAGAGAGAGAGAATATATTTATGAAACTAATTAATTAGACTACCTACCAAGCAAACATTTACTATCAAGGTCATGAACAAGAACCTTACTTAGGAATATTAGTTTTTATTACAAAATATTCATGTGTTTAAAATATAGTCACAGTGTGGTGGGGGATCCAGTCTGGGTACACATCAACAGCTAATAGGTTGGAAGAACACTGCCACAACCACTACCATTCAAAGGGATATTACAGAAGTATCAAAATAGATTATGAAAAAAAATATTCCTTGTGTAAAAACTAAAATGATGAAAAAGCACCTGCAGTTCAGAACATTAAGGTCAGGATGTCCTCAACATTACACCTTACTATTAATCAATCCTCAATCATTAGGGGCACACGCCAAGGGGCACATCGCTTCGCCAACCCTCCAACGGCAGCTCCAGTGATCACCCCGTGCAAGCCCCCTTCCCATACCAAGTAACTCCCAGCAGGAAGCATCGACTTGCCCCACCCATGAACTTTGTGGGCGTCTCCTTGGCCTCCTCCACCCCGGGTTATCCCTTTCAGAATCAACCTGAGAAGCAGGATCAGCTAGGTATGTGCCACATGCCCATATAGCCAGAGTTGATGTTGGTGGACTATGCTGGTAATAGGCCTTGATTGTCTCACAGAGCAGTCACTGATTTGACACAAAGTCATTCCAGCAATACCCCATGATACTGTGAAGGCATTTATTACCAAAAACATCAATTTGCCTCTTCAGATCGGTGCTCAGTGTTCATGTTTCACAGCCATACAGTAAGACAGGGATCACCAACGACTTGAAGATTCACATCCTTATCCGTCTGCACAGGTACCGACAACGTCAGATACTCGTGCTGAGTGAGTTCAAAACATCATGGGTCAGGCCAATCCACCATAAGACTTCTGACCTCTTAATCTCCTCTCTCTTTTCTCTCATGTACGTACTCAAGCATCAGAGATGGCTTAAAGCAGGGGGCTACAGGGACTGCAGCACTAATGCCCCCACAGAATAATACATGGTAGACATAGGCGTATCATGAATATAAGTTCCTCATAAGTGTTGTGCCTCTAATAGCAATATCCATCGATTTTGCTAAAGCGTTCGACAGCATAAGAAGAGATATGATGGTAAAAGTAATGATGAATTACAAGATCGATGAAAGAGCTATAGAAATTATTACCAAACTGTACGAGGGAGACATAACTAAAATTAAGCTGGATGAGAACAGAACAAAGAACTTAAGATTCCTGTAACAAGTGGTATTAGACAGGGTTGTACTGGCTCTACTACTATCTTCAAACTTGTCACCTATAGAATAATCCAGAAATTACAACAACTAGATAAGGGATTTAAAGACAATAATTTTAATATAACATCCCTATTCTATGCTGATGACGGGTTGCTGCTGGCAGGCAGCATAGAAGATGCCGAAAGTGGTGGAACAGGTGATGCTGGTAGAAAGAGTGTGTGGATTAGAAATTAACAGACAGACCATAGTAATATCTAATATGAGAGACAAACCAAGAAATATATGGAATAAGAACAAACAACACACTCAAATACTTGGGAATAACCATCAATGACAGCAAAAACCTCTTCAAAGAACATAAAAAGCTAATGATGGATAAAGCAGTAAGACTGGCCAACATGACTTATTCAGTAGTGGCAAGAAGCTGTGCTAGAATGTTAGTAGGAAAGACCTATTGGAAGAGTATTGCCCTCCCAACCATATTCCATGGAACCAACATCATGGAATTTACAATATAAGAACTAGAGAAACTCCAAAGAGTTGAGAATAGTGTAACAAGAAAAATACTGAGGGCACCTAGCTATGCACAGCAGGCAGCACTGAGGGGCGAAGTGGGAATATCCAGCATGAAGGCAAGAATAATGGAAGGCCAGCTAAGATACCTACAATATGCTATGAAAGGACAAGGAAAAGAACTGCTAAGTAGGGTGGTGGAGGAAATGAGAGCCTCAAAAAATAAAAAATAAATGGATAATGGGTCTGATGGAGAGCAGAAACATAGTGGGATTGAGAGGAAAGGCTGGCAACCCTATGGACATCAATAGGAAAGTGAGGGAATGGGATACAAGGATGTGGAAACAAGAGATGAAAGATAAAGTAAATCTAAAGCTATACAGGGAGTGGAGAGAAAACACAGGAGGACAGGACAATATCTACAACAACAGGGAAGCTGCCGCTATACTCTTTCAATGCAGAACCAACAATATAGACTTGGGAGACCGAAAAAGATTTGTAAATGAGACAACAGAGTGTATCATGTGTGGTGGTCCAGTTGAAGACCTAAAACACTTTATTCTGTTCTGTATAGCTTACAACGAAGTGAGATCAAGACATCCAGCCCTGCAGTAACCATACCAGGAAAATACAGACATTATTTGATAAGTGACATTGAAACAACAAAAGACATTTTGTACAAATATTGGACAATAGGCCAAAGAAAAACACTACAAAACCAATGAAAATCCATATAATAGTGAACACATACATAAACCCAGACCGCAAGAAAATAAATCAGGAAGTGCTGATTCGACAGGCAAGACTTCTGACAACTACTTGAACCTGAATCTGAGGATCCCCACAGCTCTTGTTCCGGCCTCGCCAAGCACCCTGTCCAAATACTTTACATTACTTCAAATAAATTCATAACAGGAACATAATGCAGCCAAACTGATAACACATTTTGGCACAAATAATGCATACATATACTTATGATTTACACCACAAAGTAAAAATCTTCTAAATTGCAAACATATAAAAACTTCAAATCTTCAAACCATTAACCGTGGAATTTTCTTTTGACGATGTAAAGTAATCCTTGAAAATCTGCTCACCCTACATGCCATAGTGGAAGGAAGACTGCAGCATTTCTAGCAGTGATGAGTTCAAAACAAGTCCAGCACAGGCCACACTAACCAAGATGAGAGTCAGTCACTCATTCACTCATCACACTCTGTCAATGAAAGAAAAATTTTTTTTACCAACAATTAACTTATTTACATCATGAATCAATACTATAATTCTATTTCATTATTGTAATACGCATATACATTTTGGGAAAGAGTAAGAAGCTGCAAGAATGTCCCTCCTCTTTATTTTACCCAATGAAAAGATATGCCACAGGGTAGATGGGGAGAGTAATAATAATAATAATAACTTTCATTTCACCCGAAGGCATAGGAAATACAAACAGATAAAGTGAGTATAGGGAGAAAGAAATAATAACCATAACAATACTGATATTAATGTTAATCATAATAATAATACTAATAAAAGAAAAGACATGTCTTGGTTATCCTCCTTCAAGATAGATATTAGCTGAACATATAGATAAGATAGACTTTAGGGAAGAGTAGATAATGAGAATCACACATATAGTACACACACACACACGGACACTCCAACCAACCTAGCTTTTCTGTTGTCGGAGCAGCTCTCTCCTCACATCAGCAGCATCCACCAAGTCAGACAGCTTCATGACTTGACGATTGGAACATCCCATTGTAGGGCATCTGTTGGCAAGGAAATACGGGTCCTCAATAAAATCTTCTCAACATAAATATACTCCTTCTGCATATGCTTTTACACATAGGTAAGTAATAGTTTAAGTGGCTAGATTACTAATACAACTTAAGTTAGTTGGACTCAGATCTGAATCAAACGGGAAAAATGTGTTTAGCTGTAAAACCTGAAGAGCTACGAGATTTTACGCTGCAGTTTAATGTTACGATACTGAACTCAAAGAACACTGATTAGCCTTCGTAACTCACTTGAAAGTATGCTTAGACTTTGCTGTAATCATGGCGGTGACTGTGCTTCTGTCATACACGTGATCACAATGCTTGTTTCTGACAGGGTCCGTCATCCTCTTCTTGCTGATGGGGTCAATGAGGGAGTGACTGTACTCTGTGGCCATCAAATCCTCAGAGTTTCCTGTATTTGCTGTAATTAGAGGTAAGAAATACAAAATTATTCAGTGAGGAATACCTGAGAGACAGAGAAATTTATATGTCTGAATGACTTTACATGACCAAACATGAAACTTATAATTTAAAAGTCGTTCTCTTTCCTGTTGTTACCATTGTGTTTTTCCTGCATTTCCCTGAAGATCTTGAGGCTGGGTGCTTGCATTAATGCGTCCTCAAGGGGGGAGTCCATCTCCAGTTCACCAATGCTCTCTTCAACTAACTGGAATGTATTTATCATTTAGGGGATTGAAAAACAGGTCAAAACAAAGATCAATAAATTTAAATATCTAGTTTCTAAAGATAACAGTACTATATGGTATTCCCATTAATCATATGAAATAGATTAATATTTTGAACTTTAAGAAAAGAATCACAGCCTCAAGTTTTAAAATTTAGCAGTGCTTACAGGTACAGCAGCCGTACGAATAAGGGGTGACAACGGGGTAAGGCTGCCATATTTGTAAGCACTTATTGGCACAGCTTACAGGTACAGCAGCCGTATCCTCATAGTGCTCACCTATAGATACAGCACGTGCCTAACTTTTGGGTAATGAAATATAAAAAGCTTACATAACTGAACCAAACCTAACATAACCTAATCTAACCATAACCTAACGTAAGCTGTATCCTCATGGTGCTCAGTTATAGATATGGCACGTGCCTAACTTTTGGGTAAAAAGCTTATGTAACCGAACCTAACCAAACCAAACATAACATAACATAATCAATCTAACATAACTTGAAAGATGCTTTACCAGGTAAATAATAAGGCACAGGCTGTAGGAATAGTGGATTATTCTGTTGATAACTTTCTAAGTAGTACGATGAAAATGTCAAATTTAATGCGAACACAGTGGGTGACGCCGGTGCATGCTGTACCAATAAGGGATGACAACAGGTTACGGCTGCAGTATCTGTAAGCACTTCGTTATTAATATTTCAAATGCAATTAAAAATATAGTCATCCATTCTCACGTCATCAAACAGCTCTGAGCTGGAGCCCATACTCTCCTCGCCCTGTACTCTGGCCAGTGTTTCCTTGACAGCCTGGCGTGAGATGGCCACTTTGTGCTCACAGGTGATGCAGCTCACAAGGATTTTCTCAAGCTCCTTAATACTCTTGTCCTTCAGCTTTTCTGAATTACAAAACAGGTAGTTAAAACATGATAATAAGAACATAAGAAAATAAGGAGGCAGCAAAAGGCCAATTGACCTACACAAGGCAGCTCCTGTCAATGCTATTATCAATTTGCGGTAAATAATAACAGGAAGTAATTGTTCAGGATGAAAATATCTACAGAATAATATAAGTAAGAATCATTAGCTTTTAGATTGCCCACTAACACACACTCACCATCATCAATGTACTCCAGCAAGTTACTAAGACAATCGTTCACCTGATTGTGAGCTGCTTCAAGGGAACTAAAAAAGCTGACCTCCATGGTTCTTGCCTTACTGGTCTACTTATTTCCAACAACTTGTGTAGCTCACTTGGCCTTTTGCAGCCTCCTGATTTTCTTATGTTCTTAATTAACTGACTAATAATAACAACAATAAAACGTGTAAGCTCAAAGGATCCTGTCGTGCTTCTTCTTCTTGTGACCACAACCTTGAGATAATGAGATTCGATCGCATGCAAAATTGGCGCCAATAACATAAGTGATTTTTTCTACTTATGATCTCCGTGGCTTTGTATCTCCTTAAATTCTTTTTCTATGTACTCGTGTTATTTTCCTATTCTGTCGTCTTTAATTTTAACACATTTTGTGTTATACACTTCACTTGTCTTTACGCATTGTCAACAGGACATTTGTTTTCGTTTTAAGTTGTGTCAACACGGATGAAGAAAAGGTTCACAGAAGAACAACGCCAACCATCAACACTTCACCAGGAAGGTAATGCGAAGTTCATTATTTATTACCATGATACTCCATAGTATTGGGTTTGAGTAGAATTTATATGCGGCGTCAGGTTTTAATTGTGTAATGCCCATAACTGTTTATAGAATGTGTACTTATTACTGTGGAGATCTGGCAGGGTCGCCTCGTGTTTTTTTTTTCATTTATGTTTTTTAATATTCTCCTTTGTGAATATTGCATTTCAATTTTTATCTTGGTACGGGTCTTGTATTGCAATTATTTCCAAAGTAGTTTTAGGTTCCCTGCATCTAATGTATCCCTTGTATTCCCTTCTTACTCTTCTCTTCTAAGGCTGCTTGAGTACTCTGTTCCAAGGTGCTGATACAATATACCTATTAACAGAGTGCACCTTGGTTATAGACTTACCTGTATCTAAGGTTGGGATTAAACATGTGTAGGAAGTTTGTACGATCGTTGAATGATGAGTCTGAGTCGTAAATGATGTTATTCTATGTGTGGTTGTCAAGATTGTTCTTTTTGTTTTGTGTTAATGAGCTGTTGAATGACGAGTGTTGATTGTTTATCTGGAAAAAGTTCATAAAAGCGTATCTCTATATATATTTGTATTTTACACAGTGATAAACTAACCTGAGTTATATAATGGCAGACGTAAACACTGTATAACAGGAAGGTAATTCATCTTTATAATCTAACGTTCACCATATTGGCTGGATGGTGACACAGCCCTCTGTGTTTACACTGAGATGCACCTGTCCATCAAGACGTACATGATCACTGTGGTTCAGAATCACAGTACCGTCTCGGGGTGTGCTGCTGCCTCACAGTGGTGGTGCTGAGCGAAGCGTAATATTCCTGAGGGTCGCTAGTCACCACCCACCCTCTTCCAGCAGCTTTTTGGTCGATGGACGAGGTTTGGTTGAGTTTAAGAGAATAAACTGAGATTCTACTTATGAAGATTTTATTAAAAATAAAATTTCAAAAACAGTACATCTTACTCAAGTACAGGGCGCCAGAACGGTGTGACCTCGTGACCTCAGCGGAATAGCGAGGGTCAAGATGGACTTACAAAGGATCTGGGGAATAATACTGCTCTGAGAGTGGAGTAAATATCTCCTCAGGGTTAGGGTGAGGGCAGCTGGGCTACAATAAATAACCTATTATCTACATGCAGAGTCCAGCCTGGAGGAGGGAGGGAGAGTGTCACCTTCAGACCCGCCACCCAGGTCTGGTGACTTGTCAGACTATGAATCACCGCTTGCAAGGATCGCTCTTCCTCCCAGGCTGCAACAGGATGACAGGTGCCCTTCAGCGTATACGCCAGTAGGACCTTCGTTACGCCTCCGCCAGGGGTGGGAGGCTCGCTGGTGTAGGACTTCCGTTGGGGTTCTGGTGGGCGGGACTTGAAGATCAGTAAAGACCCTCTCATGTGGTCTTAATCTTGGGAAGCGTCCGTCGCGTGTTTTGAGGGGGGCGGTGTGTGGGCGCAGAGGTGGGCGGTGATGGGCGGTGGGGGCTCTCAGGTAACCTATATGAACGAGGAGTGTAGCGAGGCATGACTGGAGGAGTTACGTGATAGGGAAAGACGGGTGGGAGGAGTATGAAGTGGGTGGAGGAGAGGAGAGAGTGTTCACGTGTTCCGGGCGGCCTTCACCTCCGCGACGGCACGGAGGTGGGCAGCGGTAGCAGCTTCCACTTCTGGTGTCGCCTTTACTGGCTGGGGCAGGAGGAAGGGAACGGGAGCCTGTGGCAACGGGGCTTGGGGCAGGTTGGTGGCCTCGACGCGGAAGCCCTTGTGGTCGGCGATATAATTGGCAGTTTGGAGGTAACCGTCGGCGTCCACGTAGGTGTAGGTGCCCCGCACGGCGCCGTCCAGGGTGCGCACCTCGTGGGCGGTGGAGGCGTCGCCCACGTAGCCAAAGGCGTACTGGCCCAGCTCATCTTGACTGTGGTACTGCGTCTTGTAGATAGAGGGCCCAGCCAGGCGCGGTGGGCGGAGGGAGCGACCAGAACCTGCCGCTGGTATCATGTTAGGTGAGGCTGGAGCACGGAAGGCGTAGGCAAACCCCGGTGCGACACCCGGGGAATTTCCGACTGGGCTGAACTGGACCACCGTGGTGGGCCGACCCCAGCAGGCCCGACCAACACACATCAGCACCAGCAGCACCTGTGGACATACACACTTCCATTAGAACTATATCATGAATACCACCACCACCATCACCAGACTGAGTACCCCACCATGTTGTGTGTACATGCATGTGTGTAACCACCCATTAAAGTACATCTAACATTTAACTTGCCGCCATTCCCTCGCCATGTGTACGTACAGTCCCATCATACTAGGATATACACCCGCACCTCAACAGTGTAGAGAATGTCATATGAAGGAGAAAAAAATTCATGAGAGTATCTATCATAATTTGTATCACGTTTTTCTTGAATGAAGAGCATCTTCACGCCACAGATCATCCCGTCCCTCAGAACTTATTCCTCCTACGTCACCCTTTCAAGTTACGATGCCACTACTTCGTGCCGCCAGGAGGCCTTGAGGGGTTCACGGGGTCCTGAACGCAGTTATATTCCCCATCAAGGAAATGGTAGCTCATGACCCATTTTGCTGTCACTGGATGGGATAAAAACAGTCATGTGGCGGCGAACAGCTATACCGCTGCTGGGGAACCAAGAGTCACTCGCCTCGACTCTTGCTCTCCACCATGCACGCGTGGCCTTCCTAGTGCTGGTGTGAAGACAAGTGTGGATAGACGTAAGTGGGGCGGCGAATGAAAGATAAAATAAAATAAAATAAAGGCTATGTCCAGTGTGTCTCGGGCGGCTTCAGCAGAAGGTCCTGCAGGATCCCGTTGGCTGGACAGGCTTTCCAGTTGTGAGTGAAGCTGCACAACAACCCGTTGGAAGGCAAGAGATCTATGCTCGCACCACGCTCAGCTGCATCAGTTCTTATCATTCAACAAAACTCATATCTATTCTAACTTCATAATTTTGGCTGTGATGTTTTGCATTTGATATTTTGAACGAAGCTTTATACCTCTTGTTTCACAATTAAACATTCCGGAAATCATGTAATACAGCTGACCTCATAGATTTTGAGGTGCAATTCCCTAAATCATCAAAGTGTTCCTCAAATTTGAAACAGTAAAGGTTTCACGCAGAGAAAATTGTTCCGGCATAACCCTGAACGAACAGAGGTGGGAAGCAAGCGTTCCCTCCTGCAGCAGTCGGTGATGGTTACGCAGGAAGAAGTATAGGAGGATATAGGCAGCGAAGCTCACGTGTAGATACGCGAATAACACTCTCACCACCATCATTGTCCTGGCAAATAATTTATCCTTGACTGTTTACTTGATCTTCACACTTTCACTTGTACAGTCAACACAACACACTGCTTCCCTCCCAGTGGCACTACAGCTACACACACACACAAACATACACACACACACACACACACGCACACACTGCCTCATACACACGTATCCATTCACTGGCGGCGTAATAAACTAAGGTGGAGGTGTGAGGTTACCAGAGCCTTCATAACGTTCACGCGTTGACTGCCTGGAGTAGACTGGTTTCTTGATGCAAGGCGGGCTTATATAAATACCTGGCCTCGACCACGCCCTCGCCGACCTCAACGCAAGGTAACCATACTGGCGCGCACTAACACACACACACACACACACACACACACACACACACACACACACACACACACACACACACACACACACACACACACACACACACACACACACACACACACACACACACACACACACTAAACCAACCAATTGCTTCGTTTTATCTCCACGACAACACGCGGAGCAAACACGAATGACGAATGTGTTTTTTAGGTGAGAAGAAGTACACCAATGTCTTCCTGCTGAGACGTAGGAAGAACGGAAGGAGGAAAGGAAGGAAAGGAGGAGGGAAGGGAAGGGAGGGAGGTAAGGAGGGCTCAGTATTCAGGGTCAGATAACTTACTTACATCTCTCGTATACTTCTCACACAGTCTCTTCCGGCCGTGATGAGACGTTCCTGTAGGGGAGAGAGAGAGAGAGAGAGAGAGAGAGAGAGAGAGAGAGAGAGAGAGAGAGAGAGAGAGAGAGAGAGAGAGAGAGAGAGAGAGAGAGAGAGAGAGAGAGAGAGAGAGAGAGAGAGAGAGAGAGAGAGAGAGAGAGAGAGAGAGAGATCACACATTAAAAAAAGTAGGTCCATTTATTCATTGATTCCATGTGTACGTACTACTTACGGGGATGTAGGCAGTGCTGCAGACTGAGTGATTTCCCGTGTCTGTCCTCTCTTCCCGGTTCCCTTAGTGTCTCATTTACACAAGAGAGCAGCTGCAGCCTGCCCTCTAAAGATAAGTTCTAGTATTACCTACATTACATTACTACACCTTACACTTTTACACTCTCTTCAAATCAATCTCCTTACTGTCTTCTTTACGTGGTCTGGCAACAAGCAGGATTTTTTTTTAACATATTATTGTTTTCCCTTAGCCAGTACCCTTTCAATGTAAAAAAAAAAAAAAAAAAAAACGTGTGGTATTAGTAGACAAAAATAAGTGGGTGAGGTTAGGTTAGGCGCATTGCCAGACGTATGACCAATCATACCTCTGGCAACTCGCTTAACCTAACCTCACCAACTTATTCTTGTCTACTGATACCACATATTTTTTTTTTTTACATTGAAATGGTACTGGCCAAGGGAAAATAAAAATACGCCAAGTTCACGCCACCAACGGTCTCCACCACCACCACCACCACCACCACCACCACCACACCACCACCACCACACCACCACCACCACACCACCACCACCACCACCACCACCACCACCACCACCACCACACCACCACCACCACCACCACCACCACCACCCACCACCACCACCAC
>JAXIVD010005612.1:5000-22500 GCA_036785275.1 Cancer borealis
TTCCATTGTGTTAAATTAAAGCTTCTCTGATATTTATTTTATTTTATTTTAGTCTATTTTTTTTCCGTTAAAAGTGAGTCTTTAATCATCTGTTCCCTTTAGGGGCCCACATTTTTCTTACTTTTATCGACAATAACAACAACAACAATAACCCATAACTCTCTCTCTCTCTCTCTCTCTCTCTCTCTCTCTCTCTCTCTCTCTCTCTCTCTCTCTCTCTCTCTCTCATGCCCTGTAATAAAGCCGTGTTGACAAGATAGCGAGACGAAGCAAGAACCAAATATTTCTGACCCAATATGGAAGGTGTCAATTGGGTGTTAGTGAGAGAGAGAGAGAGAGAGAGAGAGAGAGAGAGAGAGAGAGAGAGAGAGAGAGAGAGAGAGAGAGAGAGAGAGAGAGAGAGGATCAAATATTACCAGTTGTTGATGTCTAGTGAGGTATATTGCGCCAAGGTGGAGAATCGAATCTCTTTCTTATATTCTATTACGCGATGGAGTGTTGAAGAATGCGTCCAAAACACCCAATATCGATGTAATAAGGGAGTTGGATTGTCTTGCTTTTGTTTTGTAGATTATGAGTTCGTAGCTTCGATATATGATTCACTGGGAAGATTATGAGTTCGTAGCTTCGATATATGATTCACTGTGAAGATTCAGATAGATTTTCATGCCTTCAAAACAATAATATCGCGTTTCTGTTGTTTAAATGTAGTGAACGCGATATATTTTTACTCATATGATACATTACTATATAGACACAGGTAGATTTTCATTACTTAGAGAAAAAAATAATACATATATATATATATAAAAAAAATAAATAAATGTCCTTTCTATTTTCTAAATTTTGTGATGGCAGATTCCTCGTGCAGTATTTGGCGAGGGGATTAAATTACTACGTGATTTCATCGTTTCAAAATGGATAGAGTTTCTCGTCTAGAAAAATATTAACAGATGCCTCGCCAAATATTTAGTCAGAGGGATGAAACGACGTGACTGTAGCCTTATAAAAAAAAATAGATACTGAATATGTTGAATGGTAGGAAGGAGGGAGAGGGGGGAAGGGGGAGGGAAAGGGAGGAGAGGAAAGAGAAGGGAAGGAGGAGGGAAAGGAAAGGGAAGAGGGGTCAGTCAGTTAGTTCAGTATCTCTCTCTCTCTCTCTCTCTCTCTCTCTCTCTCTCTCTCTCTCTCTCTCTCTCTCTCTCTCTCTCTCTCTCTCTCTCTCCCCGTGAACCGACACAGAGGTTACCAGGAAGAGACTGTCAGTATTAATGCTCTCCATCACCCCTTCTAAGTAGTGTTATTGCCCTCCATCACCTTATAAACATCCACACTTCCAATCCATTACAACCACCGACACTTACATAGTTGATCACAGGGAGGAAAGTTTGGCATTAATCTTGGACTTTTTCATTGCATTTTCTTTCACTGAACCTCAATACTCCTCCTCTCCCCATCCCCCATCCACCCTCTCCCCCTCCCCTCCCCTCCTTCTTCCCTCTACCACCACCACGACCTTTAGAAATCAGTAATCTAACCAATATCTAACTTAATAGAGATATATAATTACTGATAAAATTATAAGTAGTTTTGTTATGGTTAGTTGACATTGTTTATGCAACTTAAACAACCACATCAAACCGCCTTAATTCCTTCTTACAACCATTAACAAGCATTAACAACCTTACTACTCCTCCATCATTAACAACCATTAATCAAACACCCTTGTTCATCCCCTCCCCCCCTCTCCATTAACACCCATCAAAACACCTCATTTCAATCATTATCCAAAAATTTTCAAACACATATTTATAACATTCAAATTACCACTAAAGAACACAATATATGGTTTAAATGACATAACAATCTGCATACTTTATAATTATTGCTGTCTGGAACACATGTGAGGAACACTTACTATTGTGCAGCAAGCAGGTAGGTGGGAGGGTGGGGGGGTGAGTAGGTGCTTGGGTTGGCAGCAGCGGTGAGTGGCAATATGGGAGGCGGCGGCGACTGTCCCCCAAATGGCAGTGGTGTGCGTGCCCTCGAAGTGGTTGGTGGTGAGCGAGCATTGAAGTCACGGTGTTCTGTATAAGGTATAAGGTGTGCGGCAGTGTTATCATATTGAACAGTATCTAATGCCTTTACCATAACTTCAGCAAATAATCTGTAGTAAGCATATTTTTTTTAGCATTTATAACAATTTAGTATTATTTTGAGTTATTTAGCATAATTTTAGCATTATTTTGTTAGTTAGCATAATCTTAGCATTATTTTGAGTTAATTAGTATTATTTTGTTATTTGGCATTATTTTAGCATTCTTTTGAGTTGCTTATCATTATTTTGAGTTAATCAGCATTATTTTGAGTTATTTAGTATTATTTTCAGTTGATTAACATTATTTTTGAGTTATTTGGCATTATTTTAGCATTATTTTGAGTTAATTAGCATTATTTTGAGTTATTTGGCATTATTTTAGCATTATTTTGAGTTAATTAGCATTATTTTGGGTTATTTAGCATTATTCTAGCATTATTTTGAGTTAATTATCATTATTTTGAGTTAATTATCATTATTTTGAGTTAATTATCATTATTTTGAGTTAATTATCATTTTGAGTTATCATTATTTTGAGTTATCATTATTTTGAGTTAATTATCATAATTTTGAGTTAATTATTATTTTGAGTTAATTAGCATTATTTTGATTTAATTATCATTTTGAGTTAATTAGCATTATTTTGAGTTAATTACCAATATTTTGAATTAATTACCATTATTTTGAGTTAATTAGCATTATTTTTAGTTAATTTATTTATAATTGTATGCATAACAGACTTCTAATTACCACTAACAACCCGCATAGTTTATAATTATGGCTGCCTGGAACACATGTGAGGAACACTTACCATTGTGCAGCAAGCAGGTGGGTGGGTGGTGGATGCGTGGGTTGGCAGCGTTATCCTATTGAACAGTATCTAATGCTTTTACCATAACTTCAGCAAATTATCTGTGGTAAGCATAATTTTGAGTTAATTTGCATTATTTTGAGTTATTCAGCATAATCTCGGAATTAATTTGTTATATATCACAAATCTAAGTTAGTGGGAAGAAGATGCAATATGTGTGCGCGATCCAGCGGGTGGTGCGTCGACACACACTGGCCAGGCCGCCGCCATGCTTGCCTTGCCTAGCCTAGCCTTTCCGCGTCTCTATTTCAAACACACAACCATAACCAGTCCTTAGCTATCCCTTTACCCGTCCGCTGAGTTGCAATCATGAAAGCCAATTAAAGTCACATATCAAAATCTAGTATAATTGTACTCAAGCTAGTGCGGGGCGGCCAAGTAGTGCGTGGCGTGAGGAAAGGCGGTAGGCGGAAGGACGTCATGTGGTCAAGCTGGGGGAGGGCGAGCGGAATGGGGGCAATGGGGGGCAGCAGGGGGAAAGGGGGTCCAGGGGGGTTAAGGGGGGCAGTGTATACTGTATATCCATTACGAGCACTCAGTCATCGGTGTATAAATCTCGCACTCAAGATCCACATATTCCCATCTTGCTCGAAGCTCCCCCGATCACGAGACAATGAGATACTAACAAGCTATAATTCTCTTATTAATAAACTAAATACTTACTCTCAATAGCAGGATCAAAATGTTCACCAAGTTTTGCCGTTAAGCTTCTATTTAACACCATAATATCGTCACTACCATAGCAAGAGTGCCATGATGTGAGATGGTGGTGTAAGGATGTAAGGACTGGGTAAGCTACTTGGCATGACGCGTCCGAGCAAACTTATCACATATACAGAAATAAATAGTCCGTGCCTTAAAATTAGTAGGCTAACCTTATCTTCAAATATCATAGCACTGCTTGTAACCCTGTAATGTCCAGCACATTTCTCTATGACTTGTAAGTAATGCCAAGACGAGTGTTGCGCCATATTAACTGATCCAAAGTTATATATCGTTGATAATACTAATACCGCCATTATTTTCCCTGCTTAAATATTTCAATCATAATCTATATTACCTGCAGAAAATGCCTCGATGTACTAAAGGTTCTCTTCTAACGTAATTTCAGCTACAGACACATTTAAGAGATTAACACGTCTTGCCTTCTATATTTCCTACCGGAAAGAAGATGGCTGACCGTCTTCTTCGCGTCGCTCTTCCCGCCAACGCAAGACTAACCAAATGCGCAACAGTAATCACTTGCTAATATGATGCATAAAACAGTACTGAACCAACGTAGATTATTGTCATTTACGCCTCTTTAGTGGCACAGGAATCAGTAGTAATGATAAAATGTGTAATATATGACGTCTGGCAATAGGCTACATTACCCACTGTAGTGTTTCTAGGTACACAGACCATAGTTTTAATACTTTTCTCCTATACTAACATATTTTTCATACATAGAATACTTTAAAATAGAGTAAATTACTTATAATTATTACTTCATCATGCTATGCGCCTCCAATATATAATTTCATCATGTCTTGCGCATTCACCCGGGAACTCCAAAATATATATGTTGAACGCCCCGATTCAAACCCAACATCTAAAACTTATTTCACTTCTTACTAACTTTCCATCCTGCCCGTCTCTCCACAAGCTGAAGACGACGGTGTGGTGATCGACACAATGCTTCAGTGACGATAAATCCAAAGTAACTGGAAACACCTTTACTCTGATAACTTATATAACGCTGCTGACATGACGAAGCTCACCCCACTCCTAACTCCTTCACCACGGCTACACAAGTGCCTCGATCCCTACACGGCTACTTCCTTCACGCATATATTTACTTACTTTGTTTACTTAGTAGAATTTCGCCCTCTGAGATAAGGTGGGCTGAGTCTCCGCTGTGTGCATGCAACTTTGCTTCCCTATTGTTCGCCCTGTCCGTTAGCGAGACGCGAATTGGGTGCAGTGTTGGGGTAGCGTGATGTTAGGCGCTCGTCCAGTATACTGCGTTCAGCCATCTAGAATAATAAATATAATAGAATGGCAAATGTTTCGGGTATATTAACGTCTTCTCCCGAGGTTAATACTTACATGTCAGATAGAATTAAGGTTTGTAGAATATCATGCAATATATATCAACTTACGGAAAACAAGGATAGCGACTAAGGTTAGACTGGCTTCCCAACACGTAATTTAAACTCACGACGCGACCACGCTAACGAGGCTAAACTACCACTCCAGTTGTTAGGGTTAGTAATGAAATAAGACAAGAAATATTCGTATGGCAATTTTATTACTGCAACAATAATTCACCTCCACATTGCACTCTTTCCTTCATTCTTTGTTACCCTGACTTATCTTGGTGTGTGTGTGTGTGTGTGTGTGTGTGTGTGTGTGTGTGTGTGTGTGTGTGTGTGTGTGTGTGTGTGTGTGTGTGTGTGTGTGTGTCTGTGTCTGTGTCTGTGTGTGTGTGTGTGTGTGTGTGTGTGTGTGTGTGTGTGTGTGTGTGTGTGTGTGTGTGTGTGTGTTGTAGGCCTATAAGAAATAAACGAATATAATGAATGTTTTTTTTCTATGGTTCCAGTTTTCTATAGGTAATGATTTTGATTTATTAAAGTACAAATGAAAAGTGTGTCCACGAGCATAGACTAAGTCAACCTTATAGTCTATGTATCAATTAGTTATAAACACACTTGCTCATAATATATTAATTCATAAAATACTCCAAGCTAGGCCATGTTTCCTGCCATTATCATTTTCCTTCATATCTTTGAACAATTAAATGAAAATTAGATTATATCAAGGAATAAGTTCGATGTTATATCTTTTTGAGTATGTAAGTATGAAGATCCCAAAATTAGTTATCAAACCATACCAAAAAAAGTATGGACTAATTAATGAAGTTAATTATGTGAACAGCAAGACATAGATAAACTCAGATCACATTTCATGACTATCTTAATAACATCATCTTTATCTTACCAAATTATGCCTTATTTTTTTTCATTTATTATAATCTCCCAATCAAACTGTTTCTCGCCTCCTTCACTTCCATACAAGGGACTGCAGGTGTACTGAGTTGGCTACAAGTGGTATCGTATCGTATTGTAGAGTATGTAGTCGGATTTACTCGTGCTAACACCTAGAAGCACAGCACAGCTACTCAAAATTTGCCGTCAAAGCCAAAAGTGCTCTCTGCCCCTCACCTAGACACGTGCCTCGGATCACATGTATAGTCAGGGAGGAGACAGAGGCTAATCACAATAAAGCTTCTTAAAACCCTTCCTATTATTAGTATTTTACCCCCACACACAAAGTATTCACGGTTACAAGCGCACAGGACGGTGAGGTCTGCAGCAGCCACCATCCCTTATGTATGTTGGTTAGGTTAGTTAGTATAGTTTGCTCGTCGTTTCAAATTTTTTTTTTTTTTAGTCTTGAATTCACTGCCAGATTTATGAATTTGGATTGTCTGAATTCCGGCTCATAATTCTATATAAGTTTAAGTTACTCTTGAAATCATTAGTACTCATAAATCTCACTAGTTATAATCTTAGTCTTCATCAATTTGAAACAAGGGCAATTTTTATCAGGCTCAGTTATGTTGGTATAAAGGTTAGTTAGTGGCTGCTGCAGACATCCCCTTGAAGCAATCACAGGTAGTTATGTTGCTGCTGGGTCGGTATTAACCTACAAAACACTGAGATTTGAGCACTCTAAGAGGTGGTGAAGCCAGAGAGGAGAGGTGGGGTGAGGGGGGAACAGAGGGGGTCTACAGGGGCTCTCTAGACAACCAACAGCAACATCGAGGTTCTGAACAGAATAGGAAGGGAGTTGAGGTGAGGTGGTGGTGGTGGTGGTGTGATGCTTGCAAACTAACAGTGGATTGATTAGACTTGAAAACAACATTGGATGAGGTATAAAGTGAGTTTGCAAATGTACACTACAATTAACCAAGTTCAACGTGGGTGCTATGGTATGTATTTCCAGCTAGTTAATAAAGCAGTCATATTTCACATTGGTATTGTAATTAAATCATTAGATTCTATAAGCACTAGTAGACTACAATTAAGGTATCAGCATAGTTAATCCAGCCGCCAATAAACAATGGTTTTGCTTATTCCAGCACAAGATATATATTGCCACCATAATAATATACATTAATGTTAATGATTCTATCACAATCCTGCAAAGAGTAGCATCATAAAGCCCACAAATAAAAAAAAAGTTAGACAAGAAAAATAACAAATTGCCTAACTTTTTCTTCCATATACAATGTGTTTCCCTTTGTGGACTTTACACACTCATGGGGAGAATGAGAAAATAAACATTACTTTCATGACAGGGGCTTGGCCTGCCCTCCTCCCTCCTGTAAAGGGGAATCGAGGGCCCCCTAAACAAGCCCATATATCCCTAGGCTTTAATATCAATGCTCCAGTTCCTCCCGTGCAGTTTACAGACAACCTCTCACTTCAACACAAGACTAACCAAGCAGAGGCAAATAGTAGACTTTCAAGTGTGTTCAGTGTCTCCACGCAGCACACCTCAAGCCTAAAAGATAACTTAAACTCTTAACTGTTGGTGTGAATGCAAGTATCACAAACCCTCGATGCTCACTCATGCTAAGGGCGAGGTAGTCCCGCTAGCACTCAAAGCTATCAACGTTATGGAAAAGTAATCAAGACCGTACTGACTGTCCAAAACGTGGGAAAGAAACATGACTCATGATCAGGACCCAAGTTAGCGATCACTAAAAGTTATAAATACACCATAATGGAAAGTCATAGGATGCAGCCAAAGGTGGAAGGGACAAAACCTGCAAGGGAAAGGATGGGAAGGAAGGGATGGGATGTACCGTACAAGATTAAGTTTAGGTTTGAGACTTTGAGGCACCAACTAGATGACAATTACTACCTTTACACTGTTTTAGGTCACTGTTCACTGTTATTCTCCTCCTTCAAACACCACTTAACTATTCCAATCCAGAAACATTACGTCAATTTGCATTAAGTTTATCTGTATCTGTTTATCTGTAATTTCCGGCTTAATTTTTATGAAAACTGTAAATGTGAAAAGTGTAAATCTGGATACAAACTACAGTTGTAATATTTTCTCTAAAGATGAAGTACCAGTTATAATTTTAAGGAGCAGAATAGATTCACAGTAGCACAGTTAGTCTTACTTTGTTCATCTACAAGTCTACTTTTTTCCCTTTTAATTCAGAAAAAAACAATTGATACATTTTAGTCACACTTCAAAGATGCCGGAAATTAGATGACTCGTAAACTTGTATCAAAACAAAGACAGATTCACAACACTAGTTACTGCACAGTGACTATCTGTTATGTTGACTATCAGTGATGGTCTCTGCATACACAAGCTAAACTATTACTATTACTTCCACTCTGCACAAGGTATAGAGGTTAGTGGTTAGTGTTATTGGTGTGGTGTAGCCTCACGCTCAGTACTGTGGCTAATATGTGGTGGGCTCGTGGCCAGGATAATCACAACAGATAAATATGAAAATAAAAAAGAAGTAAGTTATCAATAAACAATTAGTCAATGTGGGAATGGATCAGATTGCTATTTATACGTACGACATTTCAATACATTTTTAAACAGCTTATATAGAGTCAAAGAAGGTGTTTTTAAAGCCTTTTCTCTGTCTCATTTATCTGTACGCTGCTGAAAATGTATTAAAAACTCGGCATATTAAACAGCTTTCTTAATGCATGCTTGGTGCCATCAAACTGACAGGCTTTTTTAAGTAACTTAGTCTTACAGTACATTTTGGACTCATGAACTAAGACAAGAATCATTATTATACAAATACAAAATAGCCTGATCATATCTGGTGGGTTTGAGAGAACATAATATTCATACAAGTCACAAACACAATTATATACACAAAAACAGGTTGCAGGGACATTTTTTGGGGACTCCTAAGACATGAAACGGAAATCTTTATGAATCGAGACCATTAATCCAACTGAGACCAACATAGATGATCCCTTTCATAGAGACTAATAATGTAGAATCACTTATTACAGGAGTTAAATCATAGAGAAGAAACACAACATTAAGATAGAAGAAATGAAAAATTATTAATTTACAAAAGAATGGAGAATGCTGACCCAAAGTATTTATAGAGATCCAAGAAGCTATGTAATCAGACAATTTCACCCCAAAATATAAACAATCACCATTATATAAATCAAAATTAGCACCGGCCATCATGTATCAACAATGACATAGACGTATATTGATAACAGATTGTGGAATGAATAGCCTTGACATGTAAAGGAATTATCTGACAACCAATCCTTGCTTATCCAAAAATCAAGAAATCAAGATACTAATTACAGAAGTGAACTAATTATCTAAAACAATTAAGAGAGCATAGAAGCCAATCCATATGCAGTCCAGAATTATGATGAAAAAACCAGCAAAGTTATGAAATATTACAAAGTTATAAAATCTTGACTTTACTCAATGACTGACTGCATTATAGAGAAACTTGAAAATAAAGAGAAAAAAGTGAATGAAACTAAACTCAGAAATTATGCTGTTTAATTAATGGGTAAAAAATAAATAGATAAAAAACATGACAGTCTATACTAGCATACTTATCTGCTTTATGAAATACACCGGGCAAAACCTAAGTCACATAAAGCAAGTCCTTGGTTCACACGGCGTCAATCAAGTATTCCAGCGGCAAGTTACCGCCACAAACACTCCATTCCCTCGGCAACACAACACAACCTCAAACAAGGATCACATTGCATTACGACACTTTGGATCTTAACCCAACACCGACGTGAAAACCAGAACTTACTTTACACATCCCAATAATAACAATAATAATAATAATAATAAATATAATAACCATAAACATTAATAAACTGTAATTAAGGGCAAATAAAGAGAGCAGCAGCAGCAGCAGACGGCAGCCTCAGTAGGTAGTAGCCGGCCCTGCTCCTGCCTCCCTCCAGCAGATAAGTGTGAGGACACGTGAGATACTAGAGCATGAGGGCGGCCTCCTAGCATATACACCCCGACCCTTCCTGGTCCTGCTCGATCTCCTGTGGGGCCGGCTGAGGGCGGAGGTCCACGGCTGCGTCCACAGTTAAGGAAACTATACCAAACACTTGCACGGTTGACCTGTTGACCTCCTGTGATCTGAGGTGAACTAGATGAATGGGTTATTTTGTGTACTGTGTTGATGGTGTAATTATAATGGAGGTTATTAATGGTATGGAATGTTATCTCAATTTAGTATATAGTCAAGGTAAAGGAAGGTATTGATGAGTAATGTAAATAAACTTCTTACGGTGAATAAAAGTGAGTTTATCAATATCAACATTAGTAATCTACACTAATCAACAATGAGGAGGCTAAAGATACTATCCAAGTCTACTATTCTAAACTATTGAAGTAATTATCAACAAAAAAAACCCATAGAACCAGAATGATGGAAGAATGTATAATTACTCTATACTTAAAGTGGTTGATTATTAATAAGATTTACTATAATAATAATACACTAGGAAAGTCTGGTTAGTAATGAGTCGCCTTGCTCCCAACACTCCACACAATGCATGAAACTGACCAAGATTAGACAACATAAAGGTGTTGATGTTATGTCTGTTAATTAGAGATTACAACATGAACACTCACTTCCTTCCTCAACAAACAATAATACCTTTTCCTCCAAACAATATATAATAATCTAATAGCAATGACACCTGGTAAAATTAAAAAGAAATTCCTATAAAATTCAATGTAATGATTATAATGAATATGGTAGAGATTGAAACTACTATTTGTTAACCAATGATATGCAAAATGTAAATATAAATTGTATATCAATATCATCTTCCATACAATACATCATAATTGACATACATACAGTAAAGGAAGATTCAGGAAAGTTGTCAAGTCTATTACAGACCAAAAAGGAAATGTATTAGTAAGTCATATGAATTATTATCAAACTCAGTCATACAAACACTTCAAATCTTACCATACACCACCTACAGGATATTAATAAACTCAAGTAAGACTCAGTTAAGTATACAAGGATGCATCTACATATATGATGAAGCAGATCCCATAGAAATCACTAATACCAACAATAACAAACAATATTAATAAATCAGATGGTAATGTTAGCAAGCAAGTTTCTTTTCTGTACAGGTTGACAATCAATATTCCAGTTCCATCAGTTTTCCGGCATGAATTTCAGAGCAGTTTCAAATTTCCTGAGTTAGCGCATCATTGTTTATGTTAATGTTAATGCTGTACCCAGAATTAGCGGATTGCTCATGCCGGATAATTGATAGTCAACCTGTACTGAATGAAAAGACAAAATAAAGTATATATTATTATCATTATGTCTACTAACCCAACACACTTCTATCAATTAAAACACCACATAAATAATCATTAAAACACAGACTTACTCACCTTTTTTAACTTTCCGAGTGTTTGCGTCGAGGCGTCGCGTCCCGGCCATGCACACGAGACAGCCAACAAACAAACAAACAAACAAACATGCACAAACAAAACAAAACCAATGCAAACAGAAAATATCTATAATAAAATAAATAATACATAAAATAATCTGACAATGAAACAACTACAGGGTGGAGCATAAGTTGTATTTGGTATTGCAGATGTGGTGGTACTGTAGTAATATTAATATAAAAATAATTAACTAACATCACCTTTCCGCAGAATAACCCGAAGACAATTAACTTAGTCTATGTACATGTGGTGGTGTTCCTCAACCTCACCTCACCGTGCCTTCGGGAAATACATGTTAGAAAGGCATCATGAAGGCAGTAGATGGACGGGGTGAAAAAAAAAAAAAAATCAATGGAACGAAAAATATAAATACATAAATCAGATGGACGAAATACAAACTTAATGAAATAATAATAAAAGAAAATAAACGATTTCCTACCTCTCAAAGTGTGTTCCCCTCTCTGTTTAGTGTAGACTTAATAGAAACTTGATAGTCTCCTCCTTGTGTAAATTTCTGGATCATACGCTGAAAATCACTGTTTTATCATTAATTGGGTTTATATTTGAGAGGTTCTTTGTTTTATCCTTTGAGTGGTAAACATAACTCTGGTCATGCTGCCTTCATGACACCCCCAACATAAACTTCCCAAACACATACACAAATATATACTATGTACACATTTTCTGGTGAACAATGAATGCATACAAAAAAAAAAAAAGAAGTCCCACATACACCTGTACATCTATCAAGAATGCACCCCACATGTAGCATAAATCACATAGAAGTTATACATTAAAGTTATACATCTTATATATCAAAATATACACCAAAAAAAAACAAAAAAACAGTGACACCCCCCAAAAACAATGACAATACATAAAGACACAAGTAAAAACAAAATTTGCTGAGGTATAAAACAGTACAAGAAAAGAATGTGCCGTCATTACCAAACATTATAAACACTGAATTAATTACACTGCATTAATTACCTCGCCAGTGCACCATGCAGCTAATTAGAACCAATAGAGGACTTTTAAAAGGTAATAATGACACCAAGCCTATTAAGTAGCTAAGCAAACTTACATGGAATCAGGTAGTTTAATTAAGGTGTTGAGCTACCCAGTAAGTGTGATCTGATCCTCTGTGTACCAGCAACAGAGGCCTGTGTAAGCCTATGCAATGACCTCCTTATTGTTACCAAGCATTAATTAATTAACCAAAACCTCATCACCATCATCATCAGTATATAAATGTGCTAATATACTATTGGTGGGACTGAATGCAACCACGCTAAGACAACCTTTTTTTGAAGAATTATATACTTTATGATTAATTGAATAGAATAGTCTGTGATAATCCCGATTCATGAGGAAAATAACACCTAAAGATTCACTTCACTTCCTTACATCCCCTTTACAGCCCAATCCATATAATTTTAACCTTAAATTTAAAAAAATCTGATATAAACTTCCTACGACAAAATGTTTCAAAATAAATATCTCTTTTCTCACACTGACACCACAGATCACAACACTAACACCATATATATAACACTAACAATTAAAACAACTCATAGGAAAAGTCATAATAAATCATAACAATAATAGAAAATAAATTACTTGGAATTCAAAGGATAATTGACATGATAACTGTTAACCAATCACTGACCCACACACACCCAGCCTAGTAAGCAGAGTAAACCTACACACACACACACACACACATGCATGCACATACACACACAACCACACACCTACAGATAGACTTTTTCTGCGTGTGTGTATGCGTGTATGTGAATCATATGAGTGTATGCATGTGTGCTTGCTTGCATACATACATACATACATACATAAGAGTGTGCATATGTGCATGTGTGTTTTTTTTTGTGTGCATGTGTATGTGTGTGCGTGTGTGTGTGTGTGTGTGTGTGTGTATATGAAGGGCATAGCTGCAGGCTGAGTGACAGGTGGTGAGTAGGATGGATGTGTGTGCATATATGTGTGTGCATGTGCATGTGTGTGTGTGTGCATGTATGTATGTGTGTGGAGGCAACGCAGTGCTTTAGGTAACCATGACTGGGGACGGAGGGGTGGACTGAGGTGCCTTGGGGCGGGGCAGGGGCAGGGGCAAGGCAGGGCAGGGGTAGGGGCAGGGGTGGCCTAGCAAGCACACCCACCATCAGCTGTCCTGCCAATCTCCGCCGTGTTGTCGGAGTCTCTCAGGACAACTTCAGTCACTAAGGTTGTGAATTAAGGAAAAGAAACGATGACGGGACAAACAAGCAAAACATTAAAAGGATAAAGGTGTTGAGTGGAGTCCAAGAGGCAAGGAAATGATGCTGTGTTTCATCTTTTTTTTTTTTTTTTTTTTTTTTTTTTTAAACTTGTTGCTGTTACTTATTTTTATTTATGTTTTTTTAACCTGTTGTTGCTGTTATTTTTTGTTGTTTTTTTAACCTGTTGCTGTTACTTATTATTATCATTATTATATTTCTTTAACCTGTTGTTGTTTATTATTTGTCTGGCGTTGAATGTCCTTCTGGCAAGACTCTCGAGGTGACTGGCAATGTTAGTGTTAATTATAAGATGCAATGACAGTTATAAGTATTAATTAATCATTAGCACAAGCCAGCCAAACTATGTTAATCTGGCTTTGTAAACATTGCCTTTTGAATTCCACTTTCACAACACAATAACAAATAAATCACAGAACAAAACCATAGTTGTAACACATGCAGGAGCAGAACAACAATACAATACATTCTTGGTGAGGCGGGATAACCATGCTGCTGCCGGGCTCATTGTACTTGTTGAGTGAGGTGATGAGGTGATGGTGGTGGTGGTGATGCTATACACACTCAAGGGTCTTACTATACTAATACTTCATTATACCATACACTTAAGGTATTTAAGTGATCCTAAACACCTAATGATCCCAGTATCTCTCATCAATACTTGTTATCATATTTTGAGAACTCGAGACTATGTACAATTATTTTAATCCAATGAATTCAAGAGATTCTTCCTATGTTTTCTTAATTATTAGTTATGGTGATCAAGAACGTAGTCTTTTCATTAGTTACCGTTCAAAAAATGTGCTGAATGAAGCCTGACTGGTGATGTGTGAGTGTTGTAAACCTGACTCCTTCCTATGCATTGTGACCCCAACATACAATAATGAAAGCCTTGCAATAAACACTGTATACAATCACTGTGTGTGGCTCAGGTTAAGATGCAATAAGAATCAAGTTGCAGTGACAACATGACGCTAACTCGCTGTGAAAATACTAACACACGCGTCACACAGCAGACATGTGAACAAAAATGAGATGTTAAGCTGTTGGTGTGCACTATTTGCATTATTGAAGGCAAGATTGTGATGTAAAGCAGAGTCAAGTGTTGTGATGGTGCTTTGTGAGGACAGGATGTGAATATCAGGTGATCAGGGCAGTGCAATTATACTGTACAAACACAGGATAAGGGCAGTGTGTTCTCAGTCTTACCATTGTGCTGTGTAGGTGTGTGAATGCTTCTATAATAGACCAACAATTGTGTGCTTTGTAAGGGAACACAAATTTTTATAAGTGCAATAACTATGAAAATCTATACCAACCCTAGAAACCTATATAATACAAGATATATATAACTTTGATTACACTCTGTCCTTCCGTCGTATAAAGTGAATATATACAAGTGTTGCAATCCCAAAGGTGAGTTTAATAATACGTGTCGTTTATTAATTGATGTGTTTTAAGTTGAGTTTATAAAATGTTTAGGATATTATGAACATTAAAATTAACTATGTTGGAGCCTCAATGCACTTGAACTAATACTATCAAAAAACATTTTCATTAATCCTCCTCCTTTGCCTCCTCTATTGAAAACTTTAAAAACATTGACCGACAATATTTTCCTGAGTTACTGAAATTGATCTGAACTTTTTTATATATAATGTAGATAATGTAATGAATGTTGGTGATGAATCTTACAAAAACGAAGATAAAAACAAAACAGTAATCCAACAAACAACTACATGAACATAAGCATTCAACATACACACACACAAACACGCTGCCATACATATTAAATCAGCCATGACAGTACAACAAAGAAAAAAACAAATATATATAAATCCCACAGTTGACTACAAACAACCGCATAAAATAATTACCGAGAGCCAATCCTTCCTAAAAAAAGATAATAATAACAATAATAATAATAAAAAAACCATCAAATAAGTTATAGATTATGAAAGATGCAAATTGACTGAGGCATCATATGTGCGCAAACAAACACATACACACAGTTAGTTAAGCACACACACACGCACACACACACACACACACACACACACATACAAGACAAAACAAGAATCAGGCACAGCTAAACACCACACACACACACACACACACAGTTAAGTACATACACACACACACACATACAAGACAAAACAAGAAACAGGCAGAGCTAAACACCACACACACACACACACACACACACACACACACACACACACACACATACACACATACAAGACAAGACAAGAATCAGGCACAGCTAAACATCAATAGGCAGCAATAACAATAAGTATATAATAAAACAGCATTACATTACCTCACCTCCTCTATGCAAGGATAGCGATGGTGCCACACACTCCCCTGGCACTCCCATACCAGGCACTGTTCCTGCTGCTGCTGCTGATCATGACATTAATCTGGCACCTACCTTATGAGTGCCACAGTGCCACCTCACCTCCTCCTCCTCTTCCTTCTCCTTCTGTTCGTGACATTTGTGTGGCAGACTTACTTAAATATTTTCCCTTTTTTGATCTATAAATTAATGTAAAAGTGAGAGAGAGAGAGAGAGAGAGAGAGAGAGAGAGAGAGAGAGAGAGAGAGAGAGAGAGAGAGAGAGAGAGAGAGAGAGAGATAATGTAATGTCCCGAAGTCATTACATTGTCTTTTAATACCTAATAAATGCACTAAAATCAAAGAAATATTATCCCATTTGGCGATTATTCACGTCAATAATAATAACAATAATAATAATAAAAACAATAATTAGTCTCAATCATTGCCAAGACTAATATTAAACCGCCTTATAAAAACACACACACACACACACACACGCATACACAAACACATAGAAAAATAAACAAACAAACAAACAAACAAATAAATAAAACAACACAGTACACAAACAAACACTCATTGTAAACATTTCTGAAAAGTAACAAGACTTATAAAAAAAAAAATAACTCCACACGATTCAGCCAAAAATAAATAAATAAATAAAATAAAAAGAGATAGAGAGAGAGAGAGAGAAATAGGAAGATCTGCAATTAATAAGGTTTTTCATTAGTGTATATAAAAGGATACTGTCAACCTTGCCCTTCTCTGGGTTGGATTCCATGCCAGGGAGGGCTGCGGCGACCCTTCGGAATAGCTGCGGAGGGGGGGAAGGGAAGAGAGGATGAGAAGAAGAAGAAAGAGGAAGGAAAAAGGAGGAGGAGGAAGGGATATAGGGAGAAAAAGGATAAGAAAAAGAAGAAAGAGGAAGGAAAAAAGAGGAGGAGGAAGGAGTATAGGAAGAAAGAGGATGGGAAAAAGGAGAAGGAAGGAGAGAAAAGCGAGAAGGAGAGAGGAAGATAGGAAGGGAAGGAAAGGAAAAAATGTTATATATGATAAACCAAATTAATCACCAGTGCTATAATATTGACACACAATTATAACACGTACACACACACTTTTACCAAACACTCACACCCATACACATACACACACACACGTACCTGCTTCACATTGTATCCTGCCTTTGCACTCGTTTCAATGAACATCACATTGAGTTCCTTGGCTTTGCGTTCCCCTTCCTCCGTAGACACCTGACAATACAACACAAGGTGAGAAAATGCATCACACACACACACACACACACGTCTTAGGTAACACAATAATAATAATAATAATAATATAAAACAAAACAGTAACATAATAATAATACAGGAAAGA
>JAXIVD010005613.1:0-25000 GCA_036785275.1 Cancer borealis
ATTGCTGTTGCTGTTATGTGTTATTGTTATTGTTGTTGCTGTTGCTGTTGCTGTTGCTGTTGCTGTTGTTGTTGTTGTTGTTGTTGTTGTTGTTGTTGTTGTTGTTGTTGTTGTTGTTGTTGTTGTTGTTGTTGTTGTTGTTGTTGTTGCTGTTGTTGTTATTTGTTGTTTGTTGTTGCTAGTTTAGTTGCTGGTATTGAAATATAAGTCTATACTTCATAATCACGTTGACTTTATAAATGTATGGTCCGCTAATGCTTCCCTATCATTCACCTTGTTTGTGCGTGTTTTTGTTTTGAGTTTGTTTTTTCTTATCTTGTGTGGTTGTGTTCTGTAGTCTTGGTAACTCAACGTTGCAATCCCTGGAATAAACACTTCGTTCCCCGTCCTCCCCGCCTTCTCAAGACCCGCACCCCACAACCCCACAGCCACTTACCAACATTTTATACCTATTCTGACACCCACCCACGTGTTCCTCCTCTTTCCTCCCCCACTCACCTACCCGCCCACATTCTTCATCCTCCTTCCCACTCTTTCACCTCCTGCCCTTCCCCCTCTCCATCCTTAGACTCTCGCGCAAAAGCCCCTCTACTTCACAAACATGTTACTCTCCTCCTCATTATAGTTATTCATATGACCTCCAAGAAGGCTCAGGCTCTCCTACTCTCCAACTCTCGACCAGCCTCGTGCACGCTCCCACCTTCACGCAGAGACGACTCCCCTCTTACCACGCCCTCTCCTTTCTTTAGCATGGAGCAACCCACTCCTCATCATCATCATTTTACTCCTCCTTCACCTTCCGAGTGTTTCAACCTCTCCATTACATTTCTCTCACATTTCCGTCCTCTTTTCCACATTTTTTCCTTCACTACTGCTGAGCTATATTCCAATTAAACAATATTATCTTTGTTTTGAACTGTGTTGGGTGTGTATCTGTTAGTATATATATACATATATATATATATATATATATATATATATATATATATATATATATATATATATGTATGTGTGTGTGTGTGTGTGTGTGTGTGTGTGTGTTGTGTGTGTGTGTGTGTGTGTGTGTGTGTGTGTGTGTGTGTGTGTGTGTGTGTGTGTGTGTGGTGTGTGTGTGTGTGTGTGTGTGTGTGTGTGTGTGTGTGTGTGTGTGTGTCATTAATTCATTCACCATGGACTGGAGGATCACGTGCTGGACTCGTGATCGTCCTCCATTACCCTACCTGAAGGAGCTCAGAGCTCATAGAGACTGATATGTGTGTAAAGCCGAGACCTCTCACACATCACACACACCCCCATTCCCTTGCTCAAGGGGACAGTAACCACTCCTTAACGATCTGAGCGGGATTTGAACCTACACCTTTCCGGTTAGCAGGCGAGGGCATTAACCACTGACCCAAGGAAGTGTGTGTGTGTGTGTGTGTGTGTGTGTGTGTGTGTGTGTGTGTGTGTGTGTGTGTGTGTGTGTGTGTGTGTGTGTGTGTGTGTGTGTGTGTGTGTGTGTGTGTGTGTGTGTGTGTGTTTGTGTGTGTGTGTGTGTGTGTGTGTGTGTGTGTGTGTGTGTGTGTGTGTGTGTGTGTGTGTGTGTGTGGTGTGTGTGTGTGTGTGTGTGTCTGTGTGTGTGTGTGTGTGTGTGTGTGTGTGTGTGTGTGTGTGTGTGTGTGTGTGTGTGTGTGTGTGTGTGTTCATGTATGTATGCACTCTCTAATTTTGATACTGTCTATTCCGTTAAGCTGAAATTCACTATCACGGGTGACCGTTTTTTGAATAAAACTCCACACAAAAAAATTCCAGTCAATTAATTAAAAGCGCAAAACCAGTTACGCTTCCACAGCATCACACTTCCTCTGTGAGGCCGTGGCTCTCCGCATGCTGGCACTGACAGACTGCGGCGAGGCTGTTAGGGTGAATGAGGGGCGTCAGGCGTAGTGTGGTTACAAATGGGAAAACAATAATGTAGCAGGGTGCACAGTCTTACACTCTGCCATCTAGCAAAGATGACGTATTTGGAGTCACTGTGCTATGATGCAGAGAATAATGATATGGTGTTGCTTAGTATGGGAGCGAGAGGATGTATTGTGAGTGTGATGCAGAGGGAGGCATAGGATATGCTGTATACCAGTAGAAACTACGATCACAACTATGTACATACATTTACGTACAGTAAACTCAGCCGCATTATACCAAAGTTGCGAAGGATATATAGATAGATGCAAAAGTTACCCTAGGCACCTTTTCATTTTTTTTCTATATCTATTCGCCTTCCTTTCGCCTTATGTAGGGAGAAGTGGACCCACTGTGAAGGGAGGCTCAAGTGTTCCTCTATACACACCTGGCTGGTGGTACACGCTGAGGGTCTTGCGAGGGGCTTCTCGTCCTTAGAGGCATCTTCATCTACCAAGTAAACTGTTCATTCAAGCCCGACTCGGGGATGCCGAGGACGTACTGTAGTACATACAAGTAGGATAAATGTATAAAACAAGACATTTCATTTGTTTTCCTTGTTTTTACCTGTTCCACGTGTCGCGTAGCCTCCCTGCCTGTCTCTCGCCAACTACTCTTTTCCTTCCCTTTCCCCTCTTGTGTCGACCACTCAACTTAGTGATGCGACTCCACAATTCTGTCCACTTACCACCCAATTCCCCTAACAGAGGTGTCATCGGCACTCAGAGTTCGCGGAGTGCAATGATTAGCTTGGAAAGTCAGCACTACTTCTGATGATATACAGCGCCGAAAATAAACAATAATTTTAAAAAATATGCCAAAGTTATTTTAGGGGACATAACAGACACCTTAAGGAAACTTCAGACGACTAACACACACACACACACACACACACACACACACACACACACACACACACACACACACACACACACACACACACACACACACACACACACACACACACACATGTCATTCATCTGTGTCAGAGAGAGAGAGAGAGAGAGAGAGAGAGAGAGAGAGAGAGAGAGAGAGAGAGAGAGAGAGAGAGAGCAACCCCTTCACCCACGCAATAAGTGGTGTGGGTGGGAGGGCGGACGGATGAGCGGACAGCCAGGCACCAGCACACTGAGGCGGTAGTGGTGGCGGTGCGACCCACCACCTCCATCAGTCCCCAACACCTTGCCGCGGAGGGTGGACGGAGGCCCCGCACGCTCGCTTCCGACCGCTGGGTGCTGCTGCTGCAACCACTACTGACTCGCTCAACCGCGCCTCCCATTCAGTGAAGATTCCGTCGTTGCTCACAGTGTTACTACCGAGACGTGACTGATTAGCTGCCATACATGCAAATGACGAGCGTGTTGTGAAGTGTGAGCTATGGAGCGCAGGAATACACATCGTTCCTAAGATGAACCTCACGGATTGATGAGCTTTACTAGTGTGTAACTTTAAAGAGTTGTGGAGCAACGTGGTGGTGCGTCGCTCGCTCGCTGTTCGGAAGACGCCACGTGAGAACTTGTGTACCATCGGCAGGAGTGGATCCTCCCTGCCTGCCTTCTTAGCAAAGAGATAAAGAGTGGTAAGTTCAGTGAGACGAGTTTTAACCAGCCCTTCATGCTTCCTCTTCACCCTCTTCTCCATATCTAACGAGGTCTCTGGTTCCAACATGTTGGGAACTTGTACTATCAGTGAAATGGACGAAATGTGCATGTTATTGATACATGATTCCTCCCACATCACACGCATCTCTTATTCCATTCATTTGCACATGTATTCACCTCATCTAATGTAACGATTATAAAGAGGTTATCTTGTGTATAGTTTGATGAAGTGGGTGATAAAAGATTAAGTATTATGTTCCGTCCTCATCCAATACACAATGCAGGTTATAGCCACCTGTCGAGTCTCACCCACGACCCACCTCACACCTGTCCCGCAGAAATCATTCAAGAAGCATCACCTCTCTCTCTCTCTCTCTCTCTCTCTCTCTCTCTCTCTCTCTCTCTCTCTCTCTCTCTCTCTCTCTCTCTCTGCTACAACTTTATAACTTAATTCTGTAAAAAGAAAAATTATTGTCATTATCTTTACAGCCTCTTTTTGAACGACTATTGAAGTTTTTTCTTCCCAGGCATGATTTTTTTCTGTAATAATTCTATATAAAAGAATATAAATCAATCATACACATGTTGGAAACTAATGAATACGGAGACAGTAAAGATATAACTACAGACAGAGTTAAGGGAAAGACATGCCACACTGACACACCTTTTCACACACTGACACACAAGACATTAAGTCGATCTGTGCGCCTGAACACAGACAGGGAGCGATTTACTAAGGACTTTAATATGACCGTAGATAGTAATGCTCGCGCGCGCATACACACACACACACACACACACATACACACACACACACACACACACACACACACACACACACACACACACACACACACACACACACACACACAATGACCGTACAAACAAAAATGCTTCAGATATAGCCATCTCCTCCTCGTTTTAATAGTGGGTGATTGTAATTGTAGTAATTCTAGTTATTGTTGGTTGTAGTGATATAAATAGTGGCCATAGTTGTAATTGTTCATGTAAAAGTCGTAGTAGTAGTAGTTGTAGTAGTAGAAGAAGTAGTAGTGTTGTAGTAGTAATAGTAGTAACCACAACAATGAAGTTTGATTGGAATGTTCATGGCGTCGAAAGTAAATATTATGGTATGCGTCGATTATGATAATACACTTTCCTTCCCACACAAGACAGAAAAAAAGTATAAAAAAAACAAAAACAATGAAAGAAGTTACAAAAATCAAACACAACCAAACACAAAAAAAGAGCTCCTCCACGGCATTAAATAAACACGTAAATACCACCTCATTAATATCAACATAATGGCTGATATATTTGTTACGAAATAATAATCATCATTAAACTGGATTTGATAAGCATTAGGAAAATATAGGAATGGGTTGGGCGGCAGGACGTCCCACAGACCCTCCCTCCCCCCCACCCTCCCAGCCGACCCTTTCCCTTGACCCTCTCCCACCCCTACCGTCCCTACGCAGAGCCGGTGTTTTGTGGGAGGAGCCTCAAACACGGGAAGAAGAGGAGGGGGAGGGGTAGGGGGAGAACTTGAGGGGAATGCCAGGCTATGTAGCAGACACCCTCTCTGCCTCCTTTCCTGTGGCGCCAGCAAAGATCATGCGAGCGAGTGGCAGGTGAAGTGGATAGCTGTTAAATGTTCTCCCCTATAGTTTGTCAGCCTCAGTAGTAGAGAAGAGATAACATTTGATCAGAATTAGTTTTTTTTTTCTCCCCCATACCCCTTCCCCCTCTTTTTTTTCTCTTTCTCTTTCAAGTTTCACCCTCCCCCCCTTCTCACACACATCTCTCTCGTGGATGATGAGGAGTTAAGTGCAGTTCCTTTGCTCACTGAAATACATCTTGCGTTAGCTATAAGAGAGAGAGATTTAGAACTGCATTGATCGTTTCGTTCAGCCATCCAAACTAAGAAGACATAACTGGCTATTGAAGAATAGTTAGTAATCATGTACACCAGCAAATAATAATAATAATTTGATCTCGCCCGAAGACATTGACAACACGAATAGATAAAGGAAGTACAACAAAAGACGATAAGATACAATGATAATGTAGTAATACTGTTAAAAAAAAACACTATAAATACAATGGGTAATCGCGAGAATGATAATTTAAAAGTTAAAAGCAATAGTAATTATAATAATGATAATAACAATGATAATAATTGTAACGATAATAATAATAATAATAATAATAAGCACGGTAATAATATTAATAATGTTAAAATTAATAATAATGATGATACTACTACTACTACCACTAATAATAATAATAATGATAATAATAATAACAACCATATAATACTGTACGCCAATAGACCTAAGAACCGAGGAGACGAGGCCTGGGGGGTGGGGGGGAGGGGAAGGAGAAGGTAGCGAGCTGGCGATGTAGGAAGGTGAGAGTTGCGAGAGATAGGAGAGGGATGGGGGTGGGGGGAGAAAGTGAGTGGAAGGTGCAAGGTTTGACAAGGATGAGAAAGCTGGTCGCAAGGGGTGACGGGAAGCATTTATTCCTGAAGGGTAAAAACAGTGGCCCAGTGTTGAGGTTGGGCGGAGTGTCGACGCGGACGGTGACAGAGGAGCCGCACGCGTCTAGACCCTTGAGGAACTGAATAGCAAGTCATTTGAGAGATCGCCGCTCATGTATTATTCGTCTCTCTCTCTCTCTCTCTCTCTCTCTCTCTCTCTCTCTCTCTCTCTCTCTCTCTCTCTCTCTCTCTCTCTCTCTCTCTCTCTCTCTCTCTCTCTCTCTCTCCTACTGGAAGAGGCAACCCGACCAGTATTATTGCCTTCTAATTAATACAAAGAATCATATTTACATAAAGCTCATTGATATCAGTGTAAGAATTTATAATTTCTACATTGACATGCGGCTTGACTACAGCCTCGTGTGGCTATGACAATGACTGGCCTTCCATAACACAGACACAAGGCCAAAAGTATTTCAGTAGAATCTACGAAGAGACCAGCGGACAGGAAAGAGACGCCAAACATCGTTTTTTTTCTGTTGCCTTCTCCTGTTTTCCTTGAGTTCTCCCGCGTCTATACCTAAATTTCTCCCTCCCCGGTGCATCAGACCTTTCAGGCCCTTGCTCATAAACACCTGAACTGTCCATCCTCTCTTCCCTCTCCGTCCCCACAATACCTTCATCTCTCCATCAGGCTGCTCCCTGCTTACCTCCCTCCGTCCTTCTTTCCCTCCCTACCCCCTCTCTCGCTCTCTCCCTTCATCCCTCGCTCCCTCGCTCCCTCCCTCCCACCTTCCCTACCGGTGTGGCCTATCACTGGGAGTTTCCAGCGGATGTGAGGAGCCCTACCCAGTCCCGCCTGCCTCACCTGCTTCCACCATCGCCTAGCTGTTCTCACGCATACCCTCACGCTTGCTCAACACCACCTACGTCCCCTCATGAGCCGCGGACACCTTCCTTTACAACTACGCAACACCTGCACCAAACACGCATCTCGAACCCACGAAGTTGCTCCACCTCAACACCCACACCTCCATCTACGCGGTCCATTCATACACTTGTGCCCAACACACCACTATGATCAACACCCGCCCCCATAACACAACCAGTCAACTCAATGACTTAATTAACTCAACAAACTTTTCCTTTGTACATAAGTTTTACGACAACGCACCTTGCTATGAATGACGCCAAGCTCCCCCAATACAACGTGATGAATGAAGATGGATGACAGTCGTGGCGTAGGGAGCCAGGACGGGTGGAGCGGCGAGGCTAGGGATGCTACGCCCATCTGCCGGAGGGACTCTAGGAAACACCAACATGCCCTAACCTTCCCTGACACCACCCCACAAATATAAATTCCTTGTGAGCCTTTCCCCTTCCCTCCTTCCAGGACGTGATTGTGGGGTCCCGGAGAGAAAGGAAAAGATAATGAAAGCTGGGAAGGATGGATTAGGGTTGGGTTGTCAGAAGAGGAGGAGGAAGAAGAGAAAGAAAAAGGGAGGGAGAACCAATGCAAAGATGATAACGAAAGAGCTCTAAACTTTGTAAATATAATAAAAAGATTAGCTGCAGTATAAACCAAGCCATGAGTTACCAAGCAGACCCGCACCGTGAGAAAAGAAAAATGTACATGATTAATAGACATAATAAGGTTCCAAATCATTTTTCTTTGGTTTTACAGCAAATTCGCCACAATCAATTAAATTTAACTTCGAACACAGTGAAAGAAGTAATGAAAAAACGTAAACTTCTTAAAGAAAAAATAATAAATATAGAAAAACTGAGACTTTAATACGAAGATTTACAGAAAATTGCGCCATTTACCGAAGAGTTATGAATAATGCATTTACCAATTCATGCCAACACGACCTTTTTTCTCTAAATATATCTAGCTTAAGCGAGACTCCCTGAAATAAAACCTAGCTTAACAAAGACTGGAGTGGCTTACATAAAGCTTCATGAAGGTGCATGAGTGTGTGTAGATAGGGGGCTAGGGGAGACAATGGGTTATGCAGTATCAGTGGGTGGGAGGGGCGCGCTATCGCTAGTGGGAGGCAAGTGTCATGGGGGTGGGTGGAAGGGAAGGAGGGAGGAAGGGCGGAAATATATTGATAACTACCCACTTGATTGGTGACACATTGTTGTACTGTCGCTTTCGTCATCAATCCACCCTCCCTCACCTGATATGCGGCCCTCTCTCCTTCCTTCCCCCTACCCTGGCTGCTACCTCTTCCACCATCAGTTATCGCGCCTCCCTCATTCCCACTCCATCACCACCACCATTATACCTCCACTCACCCACATCACTTTGTACCACCACTCACACCAACTCCATCAATAACAATGATAATAATAATAATAATAATTATTATTATTATTATTATCAGAAGTAGTACTAGTACTAGTAGTAGTAGTTGTAGTAGTAGTAGTAATAGTAGTAGTAGTAGTAGTAGTAGTATAGTAATAGTATAGTAGTAATAGCAATAGAAGTAACAGTAATAATAGTGGTGGTGGTGGTGGTGATGATGATGGTGGTGGAGGTGGTGTCAACAACCATGATAATGATGATAACGACGAGGATGATAAGAATAAGAATAATAACATTAATGATAATTATAATAATGATAATTATAATAATAATAATGATAACAACATTGAGATGAAGAAGAATTTTGGGTACGCGTGAAGCACTACATTTCATCTTTTCCTCACAGGTCGACACACATATGTTAACGGACAGCTTTTAGCATCGAGAACATAACGCTCTGAACACCACGCAACAAACTTACGACACAAATGCCAATGCAATGTTATAATGTTCTCTGTTATTTGCGTTGGAGGGAAATAATGCAACTAATAGTTCTACTCTTACAATTATCTTTTGTTCCCGCAGAGACGGTAGTTGTTCCAGGCACTTCCGGCCATGCCTCGAGGTGGTCCGTTGACATGAGTTTAGCTAAACTAAACTCTCCGGTGTTTAGACACCGGAGCTGGAGACTTACTATTAGCAATGAATGGATAATATTTAATTCACACACACACACACACACACACACACACACACACACACACACACACACACACACACACACACACACACATACACGCACGCACGCGCACGCACACACACGCCCACTCCCCACCACGAAGGATTTGCATTATCAAAGTTTTTGTTATTTGCTATTGTAAATAAAATATAAATCTGTTATGATGAGACTCACATGGAGGGAAGCTGGTCACAAGGGAAAAGAGGTGGAAGAGGAACAAATTGAGGGGAAGAGCTGGGTTATGTCCTAACTGTATATTGTCGTGCGTGATGACAAGCGAGTAGATGGGAGGGATGCTGCCACCCGACGTAGAGTAACCATTCCTTGCGTACTGACTAGAGGAAAATCAGGTGCATGGGTTGTGTCGTTAACAGACAAAGTAATTTTCACCAGACTGAGCACGTGTGATGGTTAAGTGCATCAAACACAGCAGGCTCACATACTGAATGAGCCCAATGGCCCTGATATGCGCGGGATCCCTGTGACTGTGCAAGTGTAACTATATGTATATGTGTGCGCGTGTGTGATGGTGATCGGTTTTACGATAGTTAGTCTAAATAATAGGTGGCGCGCGTAGGCTGACGTTGAAGTGTTATGAACCATGGAATATCACCATGTCTGCTGGATTTTAGATAGTGCTTTCCTTGCCTTCCCCTCTTGAAGACTCGTCAACTCTTTTCAATCTTTCCTTCGTCTTTCATAAAACTTTCTCATTGTAAATTGCAGGGAATTTTGGTGGTCTACCGCGGTTCTTTTGATTCCTCGGTATGACTATCTAAATTCATAAATAAAAAATTGTTAGCTACTAATAATAGCTTTACAATCATTCATCCAATCACAACCAGACAGCCTTTAGCAGCATTATAGGGGCATTGTAGTACGCTTTACACACAAGCCTCGCCTTTCAGTGGCATAGCCACACAGCTACCACGGGTCTGCATGACTGCACCAAGAGTGAGCTGGATGGAAACTTCACGGGAGCACCACTGTAGTTCAACCATACGTGAGTTCACAACCCGGGAGCTTACGAGAACAGGTGCTGAGGAGGGTAGACAGTGGACGAGGCCTGATATAGTGAACACCTATCTTTGCCAATGGACTTTTGCCGTGATGAAAGCCTGTAAGGCTACATAGGGACGATGCTGGAACCTGAGTGGCGCCAGCCAAAAAAAAAAAAAGGAAAGGCTTTGGCTATCTACTGTACGGTCATGAGACACACATGTCAGCTTTTTCACACCTATCCTACCTCAGAATACGACGAGCAACGTCTATTTACATCTGGGTACATATTTTTAGTTTTTGGATGTGAACAGGATAGGATAAAGATACCTTACCTAAAAGTATCATGGATGATTCGTGAATAGAACCTGAGCTTTCTCGAGAGTTTAGTGCTTCATTGAAGCACCTGGGCATCAGCACGGAGCAAACAACTGACTTACTCATTTACTCATCCTGTTCAACCACCGAACGATTGGCCTGTGATTGAATAGAAAAAGAAATACCCAATGTAACCCTGACATAAATAATCCAAGTACACAAATACATTATATAGGGAACAAATGTAATATATATTGAAAATTATATCTATAGCCATTATCAGAATATACAGGAAACGCGTTTGGTAGGTGTATCACTTGTTTAAAAAAGTGTGTCGAACTGTTTCCCTGAATTAACAATAGTTCTTGTTTCAGATATGGTAAATTGGTGAAGATGAGGACCAGCGATGTTATCAACGAGGCGGCGGCGACGGCCGGGGTGGGCACGGGCCTTCTGTCTCTTAGTGGCGCCGTGACAACCACATCTGGCAAAGGCTCAACTTTACCTGGCGTTTCACCTGGTCTTACCTTTGACCTGTCAGCCTACACAAGAATCGTGCAGCAAATGGCTTCCAAAATATACCCCTATGATCCGGCTGCTGTGGTGGCGTCCCTGGCCGCTCTGGGCCCTACCTCTCATCTCCCATTGGCTCTCACGGCACCTCACGCACTCTCCCTCACCACCAAAAACGCCGATAGTGAAAAGGCTAGCAAGATTGCTGAATGCTTGCTACCTGGCAGTGGCCTCAAGATGGTGTGGCAGACCGAAAATAAGTCTGAAGTTAAAAAAATTAAAGAAGAGGATGGAGAGTCTGCTCTTGATCTGCGAACTCAAGGTTTAAAGTCTCTTTATTCCTCCTACAGAAGAGCCTCTCTTGATGATATTAAACCCAAAGTTGTGGAAGACATCTGGGTTGAGAATGACATTCAACTAAGTTGGACAGACTCCCGCGTGGCTGCTTACAACCCAGCTCAAAAACTTTTCATGTGTGTGGACTGTGAGTGTGTGGGATTCCTGTCCCGCGTGGCAGAACACTGGCTGGGCGCTCATGCCAACCTGCGTGTGTTCTCCTGTCCCCGGTGCCCATACACATCCGCATGGTCTCGTTGCGTGAAAATGCACCTCACACGACAGCACAACGAACAGTTTGCAGATACTAATATGTGGAAAGAAAATTCAACTTTGATGGAGGTAACCCGGCTGATGCAAGAACTACGAAACAAAGTAGAGAACAGAATCGATTCTAGCAACACTTTGGCAGATAAGCGATTTTATTGCCCACACTGTCCCTACGCCACGGATAGACGTGACCTGTACACGCGTCACGAGAACATCCACAAGGATGACAAGCCCTTCCATTGTTACCTTTGCTTCAAACAATTCAACAGAGCAGATCACGTGAAAAAACACTTTGTTCGTATGCATCCAGAGTCTGAGTACGACATTTCCAAGATTCGTAAGCAGCCTGGCAGTGGGAGAGGCGCTAATCGCTCGCCTTCTTCTCCCATAGTGACGCTACCCCAAGAAGCCACTGTACCACCTCCACTGCCACCACCACAAGTTGTCACACCAGTTCCCTCTCCTCCTACTGTTCTCTCTCCAGCGTCATCCCCGTTACCTGTGACCCCAGAAGCATCTATGGCAGACATGGGCCCTATAAGTTCCCCTTCAACCCCTGAAGATTGCAGTCCAACCTCTCCTGGGTCCATCGTAAACTTGGGTGTGGGACTGAGCATGATATCTGGCATGGAAAGCCCCGAACCTGGGCGTGGGAGGAGGCGTGGAGACCGAGCATACACGTGTCCTTATTGTCACTGGGCTGGCAGTGACAACTGGTGTCTTAAGCGACACATGAATACTCACATCAAACCTTTTGCATGTGTTATGTGTGACTACAAGGCGGCACGGGCAGAACGGCTTTCAACACACGTTTGGAAGGTGCACAACAAGAGAATCTGCAATAAATGCAACTTCCTGGCCGAGACACAGGAGCGTCTACTGGAGCATACACGAGAGGAACAGTAAGTTGTTTTAGTATAGTGTGTGATTTCAGTATACTGTATTTCCATTTCAGTTGAATATGCAAGGAAGTAGTTGCCCAGAACACGTCCTATTTTCTCATGTAACCATTAATCCCTTTTGTTCCATCCTCAGCCATAACAACCCTTACTCACGCCGCTACATCTGCTCATCCTGTGTGCTTACCTTCGACACCCGGCCTGCCCTGGAGACCCACCAACATCTCTGCCACCCCTGTCTCACTACCTCAAACACTTCAGTTGCTTCTCCCATTCCACCAGAGCAGGATGTTGCTCATGATCTGTCAATTCACAGTGAAACAAACCGTTCTCCACGACAAGCCTCATCTCCCCTGGTGTGTCCCGTGGATAGCTGTGGCCACATGGTGGGTTGTGGCAGCTCACTGGCAGACCATGTACAGGAGGTTCACGGAGGTGCTGGTGGCTCCAGCTGTCCCCACTGTGGATATCAACTTACTCATGATGAGTTATCTAGGGATCATTGGCTTACTCACCACAATGAGGTCTGCGCTGCTTGTGTCCATGTCTTCACTGCCGTGTATGGACCACAACTATGGAAAAAAGTTCATGTCCGCCCCAGCTCAATGGAGAGTCCCCTGGACGCGATTGTCACAGGGCTCAATCGCAAGCGCACAGCCACTGATGGCTCACCCGCAGACCCATTAGTCGAGGGTCCCCTCACCATCGTGACGTCATTCTCCATTCCTCAGAGAGACTCGCCATCACCAGGATCTGACACGCAGGATACAGATAGTGAAAGATTCTGTAAACGCTCAAGGAAACAACGGTGTCCCAAAAAAGTCATCACAGTGGCAGAGGACTCAAACAATGGGTCTTCTCTCAACACGGCGCGCAAACACAGTTCCATGAGGTTACGACGCAGGGCAATGCTCAATAGGCCAGGCTTTGTAAGCCGTCAGTGTCACAAATGCCCTCGTCGGCCGGTCTTTACTTCCCGTGCTCGCTTTCAGTTGCATGTGAAATGGAGTCACGGCAGACGCACTGCTGGGAAACGGAACCCAAATACGGAAGACACTTTGTGTAATTCCGTCTCAGTTCAGTAGGGGAACGATTGCCATCTTAACATAACGGGTAACCAACAATTTGTGTGTGCTCTTCACTCATTAGATTTTTTCTAAGCATTAGGCTCTCAAAACTCATTGCTCATGAGGTACTTGTGTCCAGGACCAACAGACCATACAGCTGTGATGCTGGATTGGTTACTCAAGATGAGGGCTGGAAAGGGATCTCATTTCCCATATTCTTTAATGAGAGGAAGTCTTAACATTATGTACCAGTATATGATAAATTATTTTACTTCTTCCCATCTATGTATATTCTTGTACAGCAACACACCTAGAGGTGTACCTACTTTAGGTCAGAGTTCTCGAGTACAATTACCTCACAGTAAAACTGATATCATAATACCCTCAAGTCATTAATGCAGAGATTGTCAGGGATGAGTATTGATAATTTTCAAAATGCAAAATATGAATTGCTGAAGTTAGTCTTATGCAGGATTACCACACTATGATGGTGTCAAAGTTTTTAAAATAGTTCTATGATTATTGTTGCATTTGATCCGTGAAAATTCTTTGGTTGTGACATAGAAATGACTCCTCTAGCTGTGTCAATTAACACAGTAGTTTTTTTCATATATAATGTTGTAAGTAATGTGAGGCCTTCGCCTTGACCTCATCCCTTTTTCTCTCACCACTTCCCAAACTTTACAATCTCAATCTAAGCTAAGCACAGAATACATGGTGTTAAGACAGCTTTTCTAATTGTAACTTGATATCTCCTGCCAAAATAAGGAGTTAAAGACTAAGACTACTTGCCTTCCACCTCTGCGATATGCTGCCAGGGGCGTCCAACACCCAGGAACACCCATCTGAGCCTTCCTGTGACCTGGGATCCTGGGTGCAAATATTAAAGTATACAGAATTATCTCACTCTGTAGAGCTGGAAGAGATATTTTAGCATTTAAATATACTATAATAAAAGCTCAAAATAGTTTCCATCTATTTCATCTTAGAATTAGAAGAAAATAGATAGATAAACCAGAAACGCATTAACATTATCTTTTAACAAAACTGATTAAGATGAAACTTCTTGCCTATCAATTTTCAATTCAATAATGCTGTGCTTATAGCCCGTTCAAAACCAAAGATTTTATTGATTTATTCTAGCATTGTGATTTTCCCTTGTTATGCTACAATCTTTGTAATAGTTTCTGTGATTACTGTTGTGAATGGAATGTCTGCTACTTTGCATCACTAAGTCATGTTTGATTAGGATCATTGTCTAATCTGTTCATCCTCAGTGACACTAGGCCAACAATCCAGTGCATTTCATTATTAATGTTATTGTTGTTATCAGTAATATTTTTACTATTACTGTTATTATTATCATTATTATTATTATTATTATTATTATTAATATTATTATTATTATTATTGAGTCTTGTTATGCAATAATAGCCTTGGCCTTCTAGTCAGATTGTTGCCAAAGTTTACCCGTTTACAGTTTGAATTAGATGTTAATAACCCAGCCATATTATAATAAAATACTGACCAAATGTCTCTGGTGCTAACATTAAAAATATTTAGAAGTCCTTTACCTGATAAAGCCTATATGCAATATTTAAAAAAGTATGGAAAAACCCTTATCTCAAACTAATTCATACTGTTCATAGTATTTTGTATGTATAAAGTTTTTTTTATGAAGCTGTAAGGAATAAACACTGATCACAAAGGACGAAATTCCTTCATGTTTCTGATCATGTGATTATGTGATTCCTTTTCTATGAAACTGATCACAGTCCCTCTCCATACTAATCTACTAAACAGTTACTTTGTAGCTATTTAGTGCAAACTGCAGGCAAACCAGTCATTACATATTCTTACTTGTTGATGTACCAGTCTCACAATATATATATATATATATATATATATATATATATATATATATATATATATATATATATATATATATATATATATATATATATATATATATATAACAACAGAAAAGGAATTATGCGGTAAGTCATTATAATCTCAATAAATGGTTGGCAGAGATAGAGGGCTTACCTTGATTTTTCATAGGCTTTATTGGTAAAGAGGTAAAGCATAGAGGCTCTGGAATAGCTTTCAAGGCATAGTGCAGTATATTTATCTGCATCAAGAATATCAAATGATTTCAATCAAGTATGTTGAGTCTCTGGTAACTCAGTAAGGGAAAAAATGTGCTCAACAGGTATTGTGCCTCAAGCCATTATGCTACAAACTTGTAAATACGTTTTTTTGTGATTTTGCAAGCAATAGTATTTAAACACAGCTCAGGACTGTAGTTGTGAATGACTGGGTTACCTAAGGGATTTAAAATTAAAAGAGGATGAGGGTTAAACATACATGTTTGTACTTAAATTATATTCTTGTACTACCAACATAGCTTTGGTATCAGCATGAGCTGACACAAACACGTATGAATCCTCATCTTCAATGAAACTGGGGATATTAAGCACACTGTAGCTTTTCAAGGTTCAAAAAACTTCAGTGATGCAGAAATGGTACCTGGTAATATTTTGTAAGAAGTAGAAATATGGCAGAATTCAGAGGGAAAAATGAATATTACTTTAATTTACTATGACTGATTGCAATTGAGTTACAGTATATACTCATCATATGTGTGCTTCAATGCAATAGAAAACATTATATAAAAAGATATTTGAAACAATTTAATTTGACATAGTATATTCATCATTTCCCTTAATATGAAGGACGGCCTATAAGGAGTTATTCCATTTACACATTTAATTATGCAGGTTTTTAATATCAAAATGCTTAGAAACTGAAAACAAGCACTGATGTCAATTTCACTTTTGAAATAAAATGTGCTGCTACCTTTCATATAAAAGTGATTTGCAAAATCGTGAAAATAATATGTATGAATATTTTTTTGTCCTTAAATAATCTTTGCAATATGCACATCCTTCACATGTCAACTGCATGGAAAATTGATCATTCAAATAAATATGGCACACACACACACACACACACACATATATATATACATATATATATATATATATATATATATATATATATATATATATATATATATATATATATATATATATATATATAACTATATATATATATAACTATATATATATATAACTATATATATATATAACTATATATATATATATATATATATATATATATATATATATATATATATATATATATATATATATATATGTTTTGGTTAATTATCAATGCAGTAATACTCTCAAAGAATAGGCATAACGTAGGTCACTGTAGGTACGATGCAACTTTTCTTTAACTCTGGAGTAACCAGTAACTCAATGGCAAATCATTTTAAGATCAACATGATCTTTGGGAAACATTACTGTTAAGCAAAGCTTTATTCAGCAATATGGAAAGTCAACTACCATTTAAGATTTCATGTTGAAATGTTACTTAATCAGTTCAGTGAAAACTGAGTCTGAGCTTGGTGCCACACCATGGCTGCATAAAGCTTACAAATACAACTGGTAAAGCTGTTTCTGTATTAACATGTTTACACCAACCATTCCCTTAATGCCTTGAAATACCTCTTACAATTATGTACTTTTCATACAAATAAAATAAATTACAAAACCACTTGCAATCACTGATCCACACACACACTTTGAAAAGGTCAAGAAACAATGGATTGAATACAGTAAGAACGGTCATCTCGCGCATAATTGGTACTGGACTATCGGCCGCGAGATGAACAATATTGAAATACATGTAAATAGTATAATTGGTTCTTAGGTATGGTACATAAGCTTTTTATAACTCCCATTAACCAACCCTCCAAGAATACAAAATATTTTGCCGAAAATTCACACATACAAGGTTATGCATAATCGGTATGATAATAAACAAGATTGAACACTTTCTGACTATTAATGAAGGTTCAAATATTATTCTATTTACGAGAGTCTGTGACTGGCTTGAGTAGCCTGGCAGTGGTGGGGAGTGGTGGCTACTGGTTACTCGCTCTCTACTCCACCGTTTGCACATCACTACCACCACCACCACTAGCACTGCGTGCAACCATTTCTTTCTTTTCCTGGAGTGTATATTTCCTGAGCTTCACCCCTTTGCGATAATCACGCTTCTCTCGTCCACCACGTTTTTCACCACAGTTTCCACCACGATTTCTACCACTACCACTCATAGAACTCCTGTTCCTTGTTATTACAGTGTATTGTACTTCCACTAGAACACCGAAAGTAAATATGCTCCACAGCACAACAAAATAGCAATATTGTTGTTGACCCAGCTCCTGCTATGACACCACCGACCATTCAACTGGCGCTCCGACCTATGCGCATGTGCAAGATGTTCGTTTGGCACCACTAGATGGCAGAAGGCGTGAAATTTGAAATAGACGCGAGATGCTAAATTCGCGAGACTATATTACGCGAGATGACCGTTCTTACTGTACTTAGAAAGAGAAAGAATAATAACAGATAGACAATTTGGATTCAGAACAGGAAGGTCATGTGTCACAAACTTATGAGGTTTTTATTCAAGAGTAATATATATATATATATATATATATATATATATATATATATATATATATATATATATATATATATATATATATATATATAACACAAGAAATAGATAAATGGATGAAGTGCATATAATTAACTTCTAAAAGACATTCGATAAGGTTCCGCACACAAGGTTACTATGGAAATTGGAACACATTGGAGGATTGAAATGAACAATATAGAACTGGATGGAAGACTACCTGAAAGGAAGGGAAATGAAAACAGTAGTAAAGGATGAAAAATCTGAATTGAGAATAGTAAAAAGTGGAGTACCACAGGGATCAGTTTTACCACCAATAATTTTTTTTAATATATGTAAATGACATGACAGAAGGAGTTATATAAGTATGCTTGCAGATGGTGCTAAATTACTAAGAAAGATAAACCACTAGGATTGTGAGGAGCTACAGAATTATATAAATAAGATATACGAATGGAGCAAGACATGGGAAATAGAATTTAATGCATGTACTGGAAATGAGAAAAAAGTGCAATGAGACCCTCATAGACATATAAGTTAGGGGAAAATATTATATCAATAGAAAAAGAGGAGATAGATTTGTGAGTGGTAACACAGAACAACTTAGAGAAACATATAGATAGAATATTTGGTGACACTTTCAGAATGCTAAGAAATATACGGATGACTTTTAATTTCCTAGATAAAGATTTGATAAGAAAAATTTTAACTAAATGTACAATGATTAGACCAAAACTGGAGTATGCAGAAGTAATAAGAAAAAGCATGTGTTGAAATTAGAAAGAATACAAAGAATTGCAACTAATATGGTGCCAGAATTGGAACACCTAACATATGAGGAAAGATTAAAAGAAATGCATCTAACAACACTAAAAGAAAGAAGAGAAAGAGGTGATTTAATCACAATATATAAACTGATGAACGACCTGGAGGGAACAGATAGAAAAGATCTAATAATGAAAAGAAAAGGAGAGGCTAGATATTTGAGGGGACACAAGAAATAATTGCAAAGAGGAATTTTCTTAAACGATACAAGAAAGTACATTTTCCCCCCAGAGATATATAGATACTTGGAATGGACTGAAGAAAGAGGTGACATTGGGAAAGAATATACTACAACTGAAGGAAAATTAGACAAATATAGATACGGAGACAGAACCACACAAATGTAGCTCAGACTCTGTAAACTACAACTAGGTAAATACAACTAGGTAATTACACATACAGGAGTATAGGATTCCCAGCCTTCCATTGCTCCTGTGATTGCAAGATGACTATTCCTCGGTTTATATTCTGTATCTACTTACTACTAGGTGAGCAGTGGTTATAACATTTAAGAAGACAAACCCATTTTGTCTTCACCCAACATGGAATTAAAAAAAAGAGTTCATGGTATAGCAATTATCACAAGGATAATAGTTAGTAAAATTTCAGTTGCTAGACATTTCAAGATCTGGTAATGAATACCATCTGGTCTGTCAGTGTTCTTGCAAGACTATAAATTTGTGGAGTGGTAGGAAGGAGAGGGTATGCTCTGATGCATTTTTCATGGAAAGGAATAAGGAAGAAATTTCCTATGGCGCCGGTAGGCTTATTGGAGGCTTGAATGGTCAGGCTCCGCCTGTTAGTAGTGCCTGCTAGACTTTTTAAGTGACGCTTTCTTTCTTGTTGAGAGGCTCATGCTGCCTGCGGAAGCTCCTTGATGCATCTTCACATTGCAGTCCCGTCGAGGATAGTGTTATGGCAGCATGTGGGTGATCTTCGGCTACTAGACAGTTTTTGCAAAAAAAAAGTGGCCAGCCCGTGCCGGGACCCAAACTCAGGTCTCTGAGCTCATCATGCCCCACTAGGCCATCGCCTGCATTCTGATTCAGCTGAAGGAAGCATCTGCAGTAGGGGTTCAATAGCATGTTGAAAATCAACAATTGAGGCATCATTTGTATGTGACTCCAACAAGGCCATCCTAGTTCTTCCCAAAAATTAGTCATACAATTCATAATTAAAATCAGCGAAGAGTGCCTGAAGGCATTTGGCTGGCAAAATATATTAAACAAGATCTCTGTGAGGCAATAAATTTTATTGGGATCACACCATATACTGCTAATACCCACTAACTGTTGTACTATTACCATCACCATTAAAATATACTTTACAAAATACTCAGAAAACATACACACATACACATACAAATTTAAATAGCTCTCACTTTTCAGCCACAAACTGCAAGAGCAACAGTCAGACACACATACAAAATAAATACAGAACAATTTCACAACCATAAGAAATGTTTAAAACATTTTCATTAGACATACCAAAACCTTTAATTTAATCAAACTAAAAACTCTTAATGCTTTAATCACCAGCCAGACAAAAAATAGTAACAGTGAGTTTCCAACATAACAATGTCACTGAATAACCACTGAGTGGAATGGAAAACATGGTCACACACTTGGTGTGAGAAATGAAAGCATGTGGGTAAGCTGTAGCAATGGAAATCGTGCAAATGGAGTGAAGTGTGGTGTATTGAAATGTATGATGTATTGAAATAGGTGGTTTGGTCATATGGAGAGAAAGAATAGTGAAGAGTTTGTGGAAAAAGTAAATGTGAGTGAAACTGAAGATGCTAGGAGGAGAGGAAAGCCAGTTGTAAGATGGAAGGAGTGTATGGATAAGGAAAGATGGAGGCTCTTCTGCCATGGCCATTCCCTTTGAAGATGTCTCCAGAGGGAACGATGCATCAGAGACTATAGAACAGAATTATAGAATAGAATAGTGCTGGGTGCGACTGAGCCTCATAAGTAAGGCACAAGAAAGTACAGTAGAGTTTCTCATCTAACGCATTTGGATCTAACGAATTTGTATCTAACAACCCTTTAGAAGCTCTACCCCACCTCCAATCTAACAATCCAAAATTCATATCTAACAGCCATTATTCTGAGCGTCCGGGATCGAATTTCAAACTTCCCGCTGATTGCTGAATTTTTGCCGCACCCCAGCGTCCCTCCCTCCCTCCCTCCCTCCTCGTCACTTCCAATGTTGCCAGATTGGGCTACAAGTAGCGGATTGGACTATCTTTTTATACCATCCACTACTAATTTTTGAAATCCGCTACTTGTGACTTTTTGGGCTACACAATTTAGTTCGAGTGCGATTTTTTAACAAATTTGCTAAAAAGCAATGTTTTTAAGCAAATTTAGGTTACTTTTTGAAAAGAATTCAAGTAATACTGGTCACTTTCATCAGTCCCGTGCTATCTTTCAACTGTGTTCCATTGTGCTCGTCTCCACTTGCTTCCTAGACCGCACACTGGCAAGTCAAGCTACTTCTGTCTCTCACACACATATAGCTACGCAAGGTTTAACACTCACTCGTAGTGTGTACCTGCAGATGTATGAAGCACTTAGTCTGGCTTTTGCCCATAGAGAACTGTATCTCACCAGATGCTGAACCCTGAAGGAGTGTCTTGTAGGACACGTCCATGAGGGCAGCCCTTAGAGTGACTGGTTTTAGGGTGATTCACAGCGGACCATGGGGAAACTAGTAGCATAGGTTCAAAGTCCCGAACGGGGCAGCAGTGGGGTTAATTCGATGCCTTTTATGGTGGCTTGTTTGGCCCTCCCACTGTTGTAGGTCTTGCCAGCATGTAATTTAGCTCTCCTTTTAGCTTTAGCTGTGTTCTCCGCTGCGGTGGATCTGGATAAGTAGGGATTTTAGGGCTTCCCACAATGAAGGAGAGGAAGGGTTCATGCCTTCCTCACCCTATTGGACCACTAGTTCCACCTTCATCTTCAATAACCACTACTGTTCCGTCACAAAAATCAACTGCTGCTCTAAAGAGGTACCATCACCCTTCTAATGATGGCTCTTTACCCTCAGTAGGGCGCATTGCTTAAGTTGCCCAAGACCAGATTTTAATTTCTTTACCCAAGGCGCCAGTAGGCTCAATGGAGGCCTTTGATGGTCGTCCTCCGCCCATTAGTAGCACGGTTTAGATTTTTTAAGTGACGCCTTGTGTCTTATTGAGAGGCTCATGCTGTCAGCGGAAGCTTCTCGCACATATAACTTTGCAGTCCCATCGAGGATAGTGTTATGGCAGTATGTGGGTGATCTTAGGCTACTCCATGGTACTATTACCATAGAAAAATGGCCAGCGCGTGCTGGGGCTCGAACGCGGGACCCTGAGCTGGTATGCCCCGCCACTAGCCATTAGGCCACTGCCTGAATGCAGATTCACTAACCGCTGCCTCCCCCTCTCACTTATCTCGCTCTGATGTCTCCTCCTCACCTGCTCCAACATCTGTGCGAGTTAAGACTTTCACTGCTGCTGCTGCGCCCTGACTGCTCAGCATTGACCTCGACCTCATCCACCCCAAAACACCAATGCCCTGCCCTTGCTTAAATTTTTGACAAGGTTTGCTCTGTCGCCCCCCCCCGCCCCGTGTGACTCATCGTGACCTGCCTGATCCTTCTCCTGACTCCCCTCTTTCTGCGACACCCAACCTCCCCGCTCAACTTCTTAGCTCCTCTGCTGATCCTTCCACTGCCTTGTCTGCTTCTTCCCCGCCCCTTACTGCAGGGTCATCCTCCACGGTCACCACCAACGAAAACGAATTCACACTTGTGCATAACAATAAACTCAATCCTGTGCTTCGAAACAGGGAAACGAGTCACTCCTGGAACACAGCTCTTCTCTACCATGTATCACCCGCAAACCTTCTGGGAGCGTGCAACGCCCTCCACTATTGCAATATATCTTCCAAACCTTCCAAGTGACTATAGAAGAAGGAGCAATCGCTTCCTTAGAGAGCGACTACCCAGAGCTGCAGATGCAAAACCTTATAAGGAGAAACGGAAGCTCTGTTCTCCTCCCCAAGGATGACACCACCTACCAAATCTTGGACAGTATCACCTCAAACACACCAGCGTAGTTCAAAATCATAAAGCTGGACCCTCAAACACAAACAACAAAGGGCATTGTCATGGGATACTCAATGCACATGTCTCTTGCCCTTCTACAGCGCCACCCATAGGTGGAAGAGGCAATTTGCTGCGTATCCTCCCGTTTCAAGTAGATGAGGCAGGTCAGAGTCACTATCAGGAAAACCCTCCCTCCTCATCTCGACCTGGGAAACTGGGGATGCTTTTATCTAAGACCCTACACGCCCGAGACTCTAAGAGATGTTTCTGCTGCCAACTGTTTGGCCATCAGGCAAACTGCATGCGTACTCCAACATGTGGCATTTGCAGCGGCTGCCATCCGACAACAAACTGCCCGTAGAAATACAAGGCGAAGCAGGTTACACAGAAATGTTCGAACTGCTCCCAGGCACATCACGCGTGGAACCCGAGATTCCCTGCTCGCATTTAACGCGTAAACCAAGGTCGGGAACATCAGGTTCCCTGGGTACAAAAACAACAACAGGCAACATCAACGCCAGCCCTCCCACCCCCCAGGAACCTTTCTGTGGGGCCAACAACGTCAACAGCAACCACATCAACGTATTCATCAGAGAGACTTCCCAGCCTTATCTGAAGCACCTCTTCCCCCACAAACCCAGCCATTCCCACTGCCTCCTGCTCCACAGCCGAAAGCCACCACTCGGCCTCTTGTCCCACAGCCACGACATACAATTCTGCCTCCTACTACTGAACCAAAGCCTCCAAAAGACACACTCCTCATTACGGCAGACATGCTACATGAGTTTGCCAAGGAACTCTCAACATCATTGGCCCGCACAATAGCACAGACTTTCACACAAATCTCGGGTTATCATTGATCTAATAGCAATGGAGTCTATGGTTTCCACCGTAGCCGAAAAGGTCACTACAACGGTGATGAAAACCCACTGTCTTCAGCCGACCACCGTCTCATCTTCTCACCAAGCCCCAGCTCAACCCAAACTTTGTCATATGGAACAGGGCGACGCAACACCAGCTCTCACCCATCCATAAAACAAGCTATCTCCACTCTAACCACTGGCCAAGTTGGTTGAGTCCGACTACTACAGTAGAATTGTCATGGAATTCACGCCAAATAATCCTCACTGCTAGAGTTTGCGCAAAAAGACAAAATAGACGCTTTCCTATTGCAGGAAACTCTTCTTTCAGAAGGGACGAACATCAGTCTCCCTGGATTCAAGGCCTTCCACCTTCCTAGTGTCCAAGATTTCTGTCACGGACTCACCATCTTGGCCCGGCACACACTTCACTGCACCCCCATCTCACAACCACAGCTGTGGTGATCAAGTTGAGGAGCTTTTTAGTCTTGCTGCTACTGAGCCAGTCCTAGTGGGGGGAGATTATAATGCCCATCACCCAATTCTCGCTTCCACAGGACCCACCAATGAGACAGGTTTCTACCTAAGCTCTGCCCTGCACGACTCTCACCACATCACTCTGCTGAACGACGTCGCACAACCAACACACATTGGAAACGGTAGGCTTGATCTCGCCCTCATCTTCACTCATCTAGTTCACTTTCATCACCCAACACTTACCAGTGATCACTTCGGTGTGATCATAGACATCTGGACCATCCTCGCCCCTCCTCCACCACGTCCCCAAAACTCAACATGTGGCATGCTGACTGGTGTGTGTTTCATGAAGAGGTTCTCAAGAGCGCATAGCTTTTCCCCCCATGCTTGACGCCCAGGTAACCACGGTCACAAACATCATCCTGGAAGCAGCCCACAAATCCATCCCGTTCGTGAAGCCTCACTCCCACACCTACAAAAATCGGTGGATTTATGGCACCAGAGTGCAAGAACTCCTCAACAGGAGGATCAACGCAGCGCCCAAACATAGAGTCTAGAGGTCGAGTCCCGATATCCGCTGGCCACTTTTCTTTGGTATTACCGCCAGGTGGCCAAAGATCACCCAAATGCTGCCATAACACTATCCTCAACGGGATTTGCAATGTTATATACATTGAGGAGCTTCCCCGACAACATGTAACCTCTCTCTCAACAAG
>JAXIVD010005614.1:2500-7500 GCA_036785275.1 Cancer borealis
TATATATATATATATATATATATATACACATACAGAGAAAGTCCTATAATCCAGAAAGCAGCAGAGATCATGAATTCCGGATTATCAGATTTTCCGAACTGGTGGACGTGACCCCTAAAAATGCCCTAAGAATCTGAAAAAATTCGTTAAATTAAAAAAATTTAAATACAGTATTGTGATTGTGTTTTTATTTACTTTTGAAGTGTAGTACAGTTGCAGGTCAGTTGTAGGTGCAGTACAATATCCAGAGGTCAAACTTCTCTTGAGTCTCTCACAGTACATTAGTTATTTAATACAGTATTTGTTCAAATTAATATTGATTATTTAGGACATTGACTTAATTTGCATAATATTTTGGCTTAAAATTTTCGAACCATCAGTCTCCGGATTATCGGACTTTCACTGTGTGTGTGTGTGTGTATATATATATATATATATATATATATATATATATATATATATATATATATATATATATATATATATATATATATATATTCACACACCCACATATATTATCACAAAGGTATATATGGATTGAGTTATTGGTTACCTTTGGTTTAATTTTACATTTTCACCAAGCAGCAGGTATGTTGAATTTGATAGATTTCTTCTTTGCTGAATTTTATCATTATATTCCTAATTTTCATTGTATTAATTAATTATGTGAACGATTGTGCACATTTTTAACAATTATCATTTGTTACAATGTAGTGTGTGGACTTGTGATGGCTGTACTTGCCTCCATGAAGTTCAAGATGTAATTTTTATTTGAATCTTTCTGCAGTTCTATGATTACAACCATAGATGTAAAAGACATGTAAACCATGAACTCTTGAATTTGAAAAGGAAAAATAGTACAAGTGTTTCCATAGAAACTTGATTGTTTGTGCCCAGAAATAGATTTATAGCTGTTGTCACTATATTCCCAACGAAGGACTTGTTAATTTGTGCAGTTCTCAGTGATGAAGGTAAGGCATAGAGTACTTCCCCCCCACCCCCCACACCCTGCCCGGAAACTGTTACTACTATTCCCCTCCCTCACCCATTCCCTTCTTCTGGTGGTGAGGAGCAGGCTCAGTATCCAGCAGCAGTACTGGATGCTCCCTGGTGCTCCACCGTGACCTGTCATTACGCTCCAAGCCCCGCTGTACATCCTTCCCTTCCCAAGATTCTCAGCCTCCCCAGATGTCAGCAGATAGAAGGACTTCTTTTACTTGGGAGTCCCAGCACCCTGGAAAAGGTACTGTAGAGGAAGTTGGCAGCCTTCCTACAGTGTTGTCATAGTGGGTGTTTGTGGGTATTTTTGGTGTGTGATGGATTTCAAGTTTACAAACTGGTAGACTTGTTTACTGTTTTGGCAGTAGCAGAAAGAAGTAGCTGGTGATAAGTGATGTCTACCGTTCTACTTGTCCAGCTGGTAGTTTTGAGCTTCAAATTGGAATATTATTGTAGAAAACAAGATTGAAATGAATATTGATGTTCTTATTACAGTTTGTGATTATTGAATATTTGAGTAGCATGTTATGTGTTCCATGTTTAAATTTATAAATTGTATAATTTTTAAAGCAATCGTAGAATAGATGACCACAAATAAGATTTTATTTGTTTTTTTGGATGCAGAACAGGAAGCAGTCACACTATTTTGCAGCAAAACCAGCAAACATCCTTTTACCTTGAATAGAAAGCAATATATATATATATATATATATATATATATATATATATATATATATATATATATATACATATATATATATATATATATATATATATATATATATATATATATATATATATATATATATATATATATATATATATATATATATACAGTAAGAACGGTCATCTCGCGTAATATAGTCTCGCGAATTTAGCATCTCGCGTCTCTTTCAAATTTTCCACCTTCTGCCATCTAGCGGTGCCAAACGAACATCTCGCGCATGCGCATAGATCAGCGCGCCAGTTAAACGGTTGGTTTGAGTCGGTCGTGTCACGGCAGGAGCTGGGTCAACAACAATATTGCTATTTTGTTGTGCTGTGGAGCATATTTACTTATGGTGTTCTAGTGAAAACGTTCTAGTGGAAGTACAATACACTGTAATAACAAGGAACATGAGTTCTATGAGTGATAGTGGTGGAAACTGTGGTGAAAAACGTGGTGGACGAGAGAAGCGTGATTATCGCAAGGGGGTGAAGCTCAGGAAATATACACTCCAGGAAAAGAAAGAAATGGTTCAGATGATGAACAGTGGTGCAAGAACATGTGACATTATGTGTAAGTTTAACTGTCCTGAATCAACAGTACTATCGCTCTTCACCACTGCCAGGTTACTCAAGCCAGTCACAGACTCTCATAACATAGTGGAATAATATTTGAACCTTTATTAATAGTCAGAAAGTGTTCAATCTTGTTTATTATCATACAAATTATGCATAACCCTGTATGTGTGAATTTTCGGCAAAATATTTTGTATTTTTGGAGGGTTAATGGAAGTTATAAGAAGCTTATGTACCATACCTAAGAACCAATTATACTATTTACATGTATTCCAATATCGTTCATCTCGCGGTTTTTCATCTCGCGGCCGATAGTCCAGTACCAATTAAGCACAAGATGACTGTTCTTACTGTATATATATATATATATATATATATATATATATATATATATATATATATATATATATATATATATATATATATATTTATATATATGTATATATATATATATATATATATATATATATATATATATATATATATATATATATATATATATATATATATATATACACACACACACACACACACACACACACACACACACACACACACACACAAACACACATACACACACACACACACACACTCAACATTGGTGTTTGTATCCCCCAGTTTTTGTACAATTCAATTTTCAACAACTTTTTTCCTTGAAATTTTGTCCCAGTTTTCGTACATCCGCTCGGTTTTTGTACAGTTGAAAATGGTACGTATCAAACTCGTCCACCTGCCCACGTGACTCGGCCACTCATTTCCCGGAATCAAGTGCCCACACAAAACATCCCATGGGTTCATGACTCAGTCTGCCTTTGTTTCTCGTTGAGTGAGCATCACCCCGCACATTCATCTGAAACATTTTGTAATAATCCATTTACCAGGCTGTTATGCTCCTAAAGGGGAGATAGCCAAGTATGTACATATTCATAATCTATATCTACTCTTTCAATAGAAAAAAATAGGTCTTACAGAAAAAAAAGAAGAGAAATATCGGGACCACGAAAACTTAACCACGTTATAACGGGTGTTTACTGTATATCATTCATTCCTCTTGGAGTTTGAAAAGTATTATTTGATACAAATATAAGCAATATATGCAGAATATACTGTACAGTACATTCGCCTTAAACGCATGCCTGTATGGGCTATACACAAGCTTTTTTATAGTGAAAATGGGTATAGTGAATGCATGTTTTTATGAGGAAAATTACATATGGGCGGTAACTTTCTGATTTTGACATTTATTTTACTTTAAAAACATATTGAGAGGACATACATTACATAAATAACAAAAATAACTAATATAATGTTACTCACATTATATATAATGGATTAATGGTCATATGGACTTGATTAGAGAGGATTTCGAGGCAGAGTGAGACACTTAAGCCCTTGTCATATGGACACTTTTTCCAGCCTCTTGTGGTATTTTGCTGCAATTCGAGGCAAGATATGGACACATTTTGGCATACAGGGAGTTGCGCATCATTATCTGCTATCAATACAGGCATATATTTGCTTATATATTGAAGCAGCCGACGCCTCACAGACTACCGAATGGACTATATATTTCACCCATCCTGGTTGGTAAAGAGATTTTATAGCATCTCCATGTAATATGCTTGGAGAAAATAGGTGCTTGTGGGACACCAAAGACCCAAATTATAGCAAAAAAACAAGAAAGAGAGAAGTATATGAGAATACAGCTGACGACATCTAACACGATCGATTGTGTTTGTTTTTGGTTGCTGGAATATGCCAGTGGAAGATTTTTGTTGCTGAAATGACTGTGTGACAACACTTGTACCTTTTGCCACCACTAAAATAATCAATTAGAAGCAAGACGCTAGAAAATATCATCCACGTGACACAGGCTTAAGTCTGTCTTCTCCTCTCCACCTGATATTACAATGAGCATGGACTGTCGGAGAGGGGTCACACATGGAGGGACCATACCGGATTCGGCCCCCTTTTAGCCTATGCCTAGCATTTTTTGGATCAAGTCATGCATGAAGCATTTGTGGGTATGGAAATTACTCGTATTTATAGTGCGACTCACGTATAGTGGAGGCACATATAAGGTGAGCTGTAATTCCCAAGTGGTTTCATAAAGTAGACTATTTGTGCTTAGTTTACATGTCTGTGGGTTTTGCATGTCTAGAAGAATTAGTCAGACTTCACCACCACTACCACCCGTAATGCCACCTACAGCTTTAAGGTAAGTGTTCACACACCAATCTTATAATGTGTAGCATTGGCATGTGATATTCTTTTGCCATACTAACTGCATTTGTATTTGTGCATTTTTATTGTAATTATTTATGTTTTACTTGAAGATTTAACCTCGTTTCTGGTGTTCCATTTATGAAAATTTTGTGTTTTTTCATTGTGATGATGTTGTATTGATCCTGAAATATTACCAAAGCTGTGGCTGTCTCTTGCACCGCTCATGGATTCAGGGAAGTAGAGTGTAATGTAAAGGTATTCTCAAACAATAAAGTAGCATGGTAGTACTATTTTCAAGTCTAAAATAGATCATTTATATAATTTTGTTCTTGATGAGTAATAGATCAGGGAGGTTTGGTGCTGGAGAAATTTGTAAGCTGAGGGATGGGTGCACCTGCTTCAGTACCTAATGTGTATGGAAGCACTGTAATGGGGAACATATATTAAATACAGTATTGTAGTGTTTTATAAGTAAATTGGGAATTCTTTGTGAA
>JAXIVD010005614.1:12500-22500 GCA_036785275.1 Cancer borealis
CTACTCTGTTAGTGAACCAATATCTACCTATGTCTGTCTTGAATCTAAGTTTTTCTAGCTTGTACCCATTTCCACGTGTCCTATCCTGACTACAAATTTCTAAAACCTGATCAATGTTTCCCTTATTAATTCCTTTTACCCATTTGAAAACCTCAATTATATCCCCTCTTGCCCTCCTAATGTGTCTCTGTGTTTCTGGCAGTGTCACTACCGGGCACTTCACTATTTTGGCATTACCACCAAGAATTCGAGAGGGAAAAAAGCACGACACTGTCACTGTCAGGCATTACTTTTATCTTCACTACACTGTCACTGTCAGGGTGGGTGTGTATGAAGCCAGGTGTGGGCAGCAGATATCACCTGGTGTGTGGACATATGTTCAATGTTCACGTTGGTCATGAAAACATTCCACACCACCACTTTGGCAAAGGTGAAATTCCTCTGACACTGTTGTGCGGGTCCTTGGGACTTCAAGGAGGAGGTGGTCAGCCACTACTGCTCACATGTGTGCTCGTTTCTCTCCCCAGGAACCCAAATGGTGGCAAGGTGTTGGGGGTGTTTCACCTGGGCCTTGTGCACCACTGATCTCCATCGCCCCATATATATATATATATATATATATATATATATATATATATATATATATATATATATATATATATATATATATATATATATATATACATATATATACATACATACATACATACATACATATATATCGTCTCTCTTCGTATTTACAAAAAACTACCACAGTTCTTGATCTTTCTCCTCGTCCTTTATTCTTTTTAATTAGACCTTGGTGCTTCACTACAGTTCACCAAATATGTGTGTGCATTGTTTTTCATAATAATCCCTATCTCTATCATTCTATTTTTTATTTTTCTCAACAAAAAAAAAAGATTGAATATGGATTGCTCTTGTTTCAGGATGTGTAATTCATGGTCCTCATATATGGTGTAAATAATATGGAAAAAGGAATTAGTTTGCAATTTTGAAGCAGATCTTATTTCCTTTAAAATCTGAAGTAATAATGAAAATGTATTAGTAGTTGAGTAGGAACCAATGTTTACTTGTAGTATTTCAACTGTTACATTTGCCATGATGATCTATGCTCTAGGGAGCTGATCTGTCAATACACAAATGTATCAATCCTTTCCAAGAAAAGATTTGGTTTTTACTTTTGAGTATTAGACATTACATAGATGTCTCATAAATGACAACTCAATTTTTAAAGAATGATGTTGTAAATAAGATCAAAATTATCAAGTTTGAAACCAAAATTCTCTTAAAGTTTATTATTATGAAACTAAGGTACATTATGATCTATGATATTGTTAGAACTAATCAAAGTTAACTGTTATTTTCTATCAATTCGGTATGGCCCACACATGCAAGATGACATCCAAGAACTAAAACAAGAAATTAGGAAACAAAATATAACCAAATCCATAAAATTAAGAAAAAAATCCTGTATGTTTCCTTTTTCATGGAAATAAGAATTTCCTAATCAGGTTTCCAGCCCTCCACCCCTGTCCCTATTGTTTGCTTTTTATTACATGCAAAAAATATTAAGACATTTATTGTCCTTTAAATTCCCTTGTCTAAATGATGGGAAATTGAGTTCCCTTATTACTGCACCATTTTATCAATATTTTCATAACTGGTGAGTTGAATCAGGCATTTAGATTCACCCATAATAAAAAGTGCATAGTTTCACTGATATAGGCACTGAAATGAAGCCTTGAATTGGTAGTTGCATTGCATCTCAGTGAATGAATTTTGAAACATTGCTCAGGAATTCCAGTTTAAAACACTGATACATATCTTTGATAGTACTGTTACATTTCTACTTCGTGTCAACTTGAATTAATGGAAGTAACTACAAGGCATACTTATATAAATAATAATTAGGAGAAAAATGTAATATGATTATTTGATATACATGCAGTACTATATCTTCCACACAATAGCTGAGGTAAAGCACCTTTAAGTAATGCAGAAATTTATTTACAGGATCACATTCTAGTATTTCAATACAGACATTTGATGTTATTTTATATTATGCAGAAATGGAATATATGCAATATGGCATTTTCCTGAAGCGACTTTTTGATGACAGTTTAAAAATAATAAATTTTCCATGTAGAGAGAGTAACAGGCCTTGTATAAACTACCGTAACAAACTTCTTTGAAAACCTCTTCTATGTAAGATGTAAGTCTTTACATGATAATCATAGATAATTCAATTGTTCATTAATGTTACAATAAGAAATTCAGATATGTAAATAATTTTCACTTCAGTTTAGATGAAATTAATGTGCATATATTGAATGTTAGCTCAGAACCACTCATAGAGGTCTGTATGTCAGTTGATTTTCCATACACTGTAGTCTAGGATTTGCTATTGTATCAATATTACATGTGAGATATGTTATAAAAATGTTCAATAACTTATAACAATAACAAAAAATGGCATGATACTAATTCCTCAGACTTGTTCATGATTACTACTATTCCTTGCTTTTTATACATTCGGAAATGATATTGTTTAACTATATATACATCTATGAAGTAGTTCAATTAGTTGCTAAATACGTGACCTATAAATGTCATTTTCAAATCTATTAATAGCCATATCTCAATTTTCTTTAATGTATATGACAGGGGAAGACAGCAGTGTGTCAACACCCACCAGTCAGGGTGAAGGAGCCAGGACTCCCGGGGACAGTCAGGAAAGTACACGGAGTGGGGTGCGTCCTCGCCTTCAGCGTCAGATGGCTCAGTCACGTAAAACCTTCAGGTTCCGCAAGAGTAAACATGGACAATCAGAGGTAATTTCAGCATTCTCCACAGAGGCTTATTCAGTGAAAGCGGCAAAAGAGAGGTAAAATTAATTAAGTTGAATCATCAGTAATGAAGATTTGTCCTATTCTGATCATATCATTTCTGCATTACAAACACTATCCAGTAAATATAATGTGGCACTTAGAATATCAGAACTATACTGAAAGTATTCATTTACGTGGTAATTCAAATAGGTAACCAGCTAAGATTTAGGAATATGTAATTCTGTAATATATTTTTCTACACCTATTTTATAAACCAGGCTCCAGAACGCCAGCCTCAAGTTGCCCATATTGATGTTGAACCAACACGTCTGCCGCCTGTTACTGGCAGCCAGATAGTGGCAGAGGATCCAGCCCTTAGGGAGCTTTCAGTGCCTCTAATTCCTGAAGACAAGTTCAAGTCTCAGGGTCACGCCTCCACTAAGAGGGAAAAACCAAAGTGAGGGAATCTGTATGGTTGCTTCTAGGTTTATTCTACAATGAAAGCCAAATACATATTTAATCAATCTTGGATCAATGGCTTAAAGTAATGCTAAACATTAATTTATTAATCAAAACAGGAAATTTTATAAATTTTCATGAAAAGTGCTGAGTTTTTAACCAAGAGAGTAATGAAATTGATGTAGAAAAATTATGGTTTCCAGGAAATCATTTTCATATCCACATTTGGAGATTAAGTTTTTCAACTGTATCAATGTTCTCTGTCATTTCACTGGTGTTATGAATTATTTATGCTTCCATTTTCTTTTTAAACAGGAACATTAGACTTGAATTTATGCAACATAAAGTAAAAAAAACTATTTTGCATGAATGAATATTGCATAGTTACCATAGTACACTTAGAATTTCATAATGTATAATTATCTCAGTACACTTAAAATTCCATAACTTTTAAAGTCAAACCAAACTAACACTGAGTTTGTTACTCAAGACCCAGCATGATCCAACCAGAACCTGAAAGTGTGAGTGAGATCAGCAACATGGAAACTTCCACTATCTCAGGCTACAGAGAAAGTTTTGGTGGTTTTGATATGAGTCTCCAAGAACTTGAACGATTAGAGATGCAGGCAAGTTATATTAATGACAATATGAATAGAGTAGGTCAAAGGTTTAATGTAAACTAAATCTGAAATGTTTGCTTTTATAGTTTTAACCCACTATCGCTTGGCACGTTACTTACATTCTGATTTATATCTATCCCTTAGGTCCGTACTGGGAAATATAAGGAGTCACTGGTGGGGCCACTTGTACCTTTGTCAAGAAAGGGTTCCATAGCTGAAACTCGCTTCCATGAAACCATGCAATCAACAAAGAAGGTATATATCTATCTATCTTCAAGTTTAATGTAATGAGAAAGTTATCACAACAATTACTGGTACCCAAAGCAATTAAAGCCGGCCAAAGTGGCCAAAGCATTAAATTATATCTTTGCATCTGTTTTTACCATTGAAAAAGCCATTGGAATACAAGACATAGTCCCAGCTCAACCAAACTTAATTCTATTAAGCGATTGTGACTTTACTGAAGATGCAATAACTAAGGCACTTCATATAATTAAAATAAACAAAACTTCTGGTCCTGGATTGTATTGAAACAAGAGTTTTAAAAGAAGCATAATATCAAATCAGCTAAACTTTAGCAATACTTTTCAATATAACCCTAAATTCTGGAAAAGTTCCAGTCATTTGGGAACTGGGAAATGTCACTACTGAATAACTACAGACCAAACACCGTCACATCCACAGTTGGTGAATTAATGGAAACTATAATATGTGATAAACTAGAGAGTTTCCTAGAAGAAAATATTCCGATGAAAAATACTCATGATTTTCAAAACAACTGCTCTTGTTTAAACAATCTGGTTGACTTTTCAACTTTTATGATGTGAGAACATTTTTTTATTTAAAGTAAAAACCTTTTTTGTGAATATACTTACCCATATGTAATTACATATGCCTATCTTCCCCATCCTAGCACAGAAAAATGACCTACACTTCATTTAGAGATCGTACTATGGTGTCTCCTCCCCTATCAATCACCATGCGCATGCGCAGAGGACAGCTACTACAGCAGCTATCCAGAACAGTCAGTTATTTGGAGTACAGAAAACATATAACTTAGAGGGGAGGAAGGAAGGGAACCTCCTCATGTAATTGCATATGGGTAAGTATATTCACAAAAAAGGTTTTTACTTTAAAAAACCGTTTTGTTGTTACATATACAAATACCCATATGTAATTACATATGCCTGATTCCCAAGTATAAGAGGGAGGAAGTTACCTCACACCAAGGAAACACGAGAACCATAGAACACGATCTCCAACAACAAACAAACAAGCGAACAAACAAACAAACACCCACAAGACACCCAAACACAACTGTAACCTGAACCCCGAAAAAGAGGCACAGCACCAGGACCAACAAAGGGTCAATGCACTACCCTCAGAGCTGCAACTATTGGACCCAGGGAGAAAGTAACCAGATACTTATGAGTCACGTCTCTGAAATAAAAAGACGCAAATGTGTCATGCACTATCAGGTACCGGCCTTGAGAATAGAAGCCAAATTTCTAACCTTATGGAAAAGGCACTAGTAGCCACTGCACGAACTTCATGAGAAGTTACTTTCGTAAGGCGACACTCTTCCTGAGAAACATCATTATAGGCCCTCCTAATCACTTGGCAAATCCACATAGAGAGAGTATGTGGGTGAACAGTTCTCCTTAGTTCTGAGACCGTAACAAATAGCCAAGAACAGGAAGGACGACAATCCTTAGTCCGCCAAAGGTACTCACGTACAGCCCTGATCAGACACAGAAGACCATCTTCCTCCTGATCCCCAACAAACTCTGTAAGAGCAGGAATAGAAAACTCATCCAAGAACTCATCACCAGGACATTGCATCTTAGCCAGAAAATCTGGAGCTAAGGAGAAAGACATGGTCGTCCATCCTTTAGAATGACGCACCTCTGCTGAGAGTCCCTGAAGTTCACTGACACGACGAGCTAAAGCAAGTGCCAGAAGAAACACTGTCTTAAGGGAGACATCCCTTGTTGAGGCTGCCCGCAATGGCTCATACAGAACTCGCAAGAGGGAGCGAAGCACTAAGGATAAGTCCCAGGCTGGTAACCGAGGGGAACGAGGGGGAACCGAGACAGCAAAGGAGCAGAAAAGAGCAGTCAAATCCTTATCTGTGGTAAGATCTATGCCCAACTGATGCAGAACAGGGCCCAATGCCGAACGATAACTCGTAATTGCGGACACCGACAGGTGCTTGGTATCCCGCAGAAAAAGGAAGAAATCTGCCAACTTCACATAGAGGCAGAGCATGGATCCAAAGCCCTCGACTTCCACCAATCACAGTAGACTCTCCACTTTGTCTGGTAAACTGAGGAAGAGGACTGTCTAACTGGTTGGGACAAGAATCTAGCTGCCCTGCGCGAAAACCTTCACGCTCTGAAGAGACGCCGGAGAGTCTCCACGCGTGAAGCCGGAGCATCTCTGGGGACTTGTGAAAGAGATGACGATGGGGCTGGCGAAGAAGGGGCCACCACGACGGCAGTGCTCATGGACTGTCCACCAAGAGAACCAGCAGTAGGGGAAACTAATCTGCCTGCGGCTACAGGGGAGCCACCAAAGTCATCCATACACACTGCGAATCCCGAACTCTCACCAGAATGTGACGGATGAGAGCGAAGGGGGGAAAGGCGTAAAGATCGAGACCTTCCCAAAGGAAGGAGAACACATCTCGTTTCCATGCTGCCTGATCCAGAAGAGGTAACACATACAGAAAGAGACGCCGAGTTAGAGCTATGGCGAAAAGATCCACTAGAGGAGAACCCCATACCTGGAAGAGAGCCCTGCACACCTCTGGATGTAGGGTCCACTCCGAACACACACATTCCCGACTGAGAACATCCACGATCCAATTGTGATGTCCTGGAATGAACATGGGAAGCAATGAGATGAAAAGGCTCTCGCACCACCGGAGAACTTCCCCTGCAAGAACCGACAGGGACTCGGAAGGATTACCCCCGAGTTCCTTAGATAAGCCACCACCGTGGAGTTGTCAGACATGGAGACTACAGAGCCCAACATCCTGGCAAAACTTCTGTAGGGCTCAAAAAACCGCTAAGAGCTTCAGCTGGTTGATAAGGAGACCCTGTTCCTCCTTAGTCCACACTCCTGCCGCCAAGGAGGCTCCCAGATGCGTCCCCCATATCTGCCGGAACGCATCTGTAAACAGAGTCTGTTCTGGAGGAGCTCCCGAGAATGGAGCACCCTTCAGAAGAATTTCTGGATCCAGCCACCAATTTAAGTCCTCTAGACACTGGCGATTGGGAGCCATCCTCCACCAGTCTGGGTCGAAAGCGGCCTTCCACTGTCCTTTCAGACATCATGAAGGGAATGCATCCGTAGGCAGCCGCCTGGAACCAGCCTCTCTAAGGGCGCCAGATGACCCAGCAAGGACCTCCACAAGGGAACTGGTGGAGCTTTGTGCAAAAGGAAGTGTCAGGCCACCCCTTGCAAGTGGCTGACACAGTCTGGAGATGGAAAAACTAGGGCTCTTTGAGAATCCAACACCATTCCGAGAAACAGCTTCCTCTGGCTGAGGACTAAATCGGACTTGTCCCAATTGACTTGAATTCCCAGCTGGGAACACAGAAGAAGCAGAGCCCTTATGTCGAAACTGCATTGAGGTTCCGCAGCGAACATTCCACCTGTTCTCTGCAGACCTTTTGAGCCAGGAGAGAACGAGGAAGCACCAAGAGAGTGAGGCCTTACTGCGAACTCCCAGAGGTGCGCTCGACCCCAGTCTGCAGCGTGGAGGATTGAGACAAAAATTTCGGCAGTTCCAAGAGCTCTGTAACTCTCCAGATAGCGGCGCAAAGGAATGCCACAGCGATGGGCCTTAGCTGAAACGAGAGCCATCACCTTGGTAAAAACCTGAGGAGCGGAGGCAAGGCCGAAGCATAGAGCTCGAAACTGGTAAACTCTGCCTTGCCACACAAACCTTAAGAACCTGTAAGGGTGGATTGGCACCTGAAAGTATGTATCTTTCAGGTCTAAGGAAACCATCCACTCCACCTCGGTCATCGACTCCAGGACCGAGGACACTGTCTCCATTCGGAAGGGAGTTACCCACTGATGAGGGAAGGTTCATGTCACAAACTTGAGTCACAGCTGTGGCACCGGTGGCGGCCCCCGAATTCCACTGTCGGGGCAGAACTAACCAGAGGTCCCCCCGACCTCCCAAGTCGGGGCAGAACCTGAGAGCCTAACCCCGCAAACTCGACTGACAAGGGATGGCCCAAACTATCGGCATGACTTTTGAGCACTCCTGGGTCTAACCCCGGCACCACAGCCGGTAAAGGCTAAGCCACAGGCAATTTGGGAGACAAGGGCCCGTTGAGAAGAGTCCTGCTCCCTCTGTTCAACAGCCGCAAGTGTTTGGCCATCAAAAAGAAACTGGTCCATAAGAGAAGACATCCGCTGCCTTCTCTCCCTGTCACCGTAAGTCTTAGGCAAGCAACCCACCACGGACTGCCGACGTAACAACAACATTCGCACCCGAAGCATTTCTGAGGGCTACAAAATATCCAAATTTGCCTTAGCAAGTGCATTCAAGCAGTTGAAAACCTGCTGTGAAGCGACGGAGAACAAACCTGCAAAAGCACCGAAAACTTGATCAATCCAAGAAGTGATGTCTACAAGACCACTCAAAACTCCTTCTACTTGGGTAGCCAGACGCCAAGGAATGGTCACCGACAGGTCCCTGTTCTGCATCAGGTGCCGCAGTTCTACATTCAGAGAGGAAGGCCCACTTGAAGATCCCTCTGGTGTATACCAACGATCTACCCGTAAGCCCCACCTCTGGGGCAAGGAAAGTTTAGCCAAAGCTACATCGAGGTTCCGCAGGGAACATGCCACCTGTTCTCTGCGGACCTCTTGGGCGCAGGGGGCCCCCCCCCATCCGGCGAAAAAGTAAGTGAGGAGGTAAGTGAGGAGGTCAGTGAGGAGTAGGTGTTTCCCATGCTAGCACAGAAAAATGACTGACTTCTGGATAGCTGCTGTGGTAGCTGTCCTTTGCGCATGCGCATAGTGATTGATAGGGGAGGAGACACCATAGTACGATCTCTAAATGAGGTGTAGGTCATTTTTCTATGCTAGGATAGGGAAGGTAGGCATATATAATTACATATGGGTATTTGTATATGTAACAACAAGAGGTAGATATAGCTTATCTTGACTTTTAAAGAGTGTTTGTCAAAGTTCTCCATAAACAATTACTATAAAAAATTTGTTGCATAGTGTAGCTGGGAAAATTCTCTTCTCTGTACACTCTCCTACAAAAAGACATGGCACATAGGGGAAGAGAAGAGTAATGTCTCCATGAAACCTGGCATGCCTTTTCTTTAGGGGTATAGCAGCCTGATATATATATATATATATATATATATATATATATATATATATATATATATATATATATATATATATGTGTGTGTGTGTGTGTGTGTGTATGTGTGTGTATATATATATATATATATATATATATATATATATATATATATATATATATATATATATATATATATACATACAGTAAACCCTCTATATATCGGATATATATAAATCGGATATCGGATATATCGGACTATGCAGCCACCGAATTATTTTTATCTAAATCGGACGGCGGCGATATATGCGGCGAGCATCCGGTATAGTTTCCCGCCAAACCAGCCATCCACGCTGATGCAAGTTGCTCCTTGGTCAGTTTTAGTGATGGGAATTCCGGCTCTTTTCAGGGAGCCGATTCTTTCGTTTTCGTTCACTCAATAGAGCCTTTCTTTCAGCTCCCAAACGGCTCTTTCAGCTTTTAAATACACACACACACAATTCCCGTCATTACACCTGAGGTTCCAGAAGTTATATTTCATGACAGAGCATAGAAGTAACATACATAAATACAGGTAAGTATAAAAGTACAATTATTATCTGTATTAAGTTTGGATGCTAAAAAGTGTTTTAGTGATTTTGTGTGTGTAGTAGGATAAATCGGATATATCGACAAGGGATTCCCCCCCAATTGATCCGATTTATAGAGGGTTTACTGTGTGTATATATATATATATATATATATATATATAT
>JAXIVD010005615.1:0-5000 GCA_036785275.1 Cancer borealis
GTGTTTATTTCCGTATTTGCTTTGTCCTTAATCTGATATATATAACATATCATTCACTTGTAACACCATTGCCACCCTCACACTTTCCTGCCTTGGTGTTACTTAAGGTTACTCCCTACTCGAGCACGCCAAGGATTGTGTGTGTAGACAGATAATGAGGATGAATATCAGCTCACCAAAACAAAGGGAATAACTACATGATTATTCTTAATAGATTATCATTATATATTATGGATTACTTGAGACGTTAAGGAGTCACATTTATTATATAGCAAACTCAGGACTTTAATATTGATGTAAATTTCGTCTAATTTACATTATTATAATATCTAGTTATAAGCACGATATACTTTACTTTCATTTTTCAATAATTTTCTACTGTATAGAGCTGTTTGCGTATGTGCACGAGTGTGTATGCATGTGTGTGTGTGTGTGTGTGTGTGTGTGTGTGTGTGTGTGTGTGTGTGTGTGTGTGTGTGTGTGTGTGTGTGTGTGTGTGTGTGTGTGTGTGTGTGTGTGTGTGTGTGTGTGTGTGTGTTAGTTTTCTCCAGGTATAACAGTTTCATCATGAATCTCCCCGGATGCAAAACCGCGTACCAGCTTGCCCGTCCCAACTCTGGTTCAGTCCGAGAAAAACTCTACGGACACATCAAGCAACGTTACACTTCCTCAACGTCTTACCATTAGAGCGGGATGCTGAATAACCTTAATTTTTTTTCTTTTATAACCACAATGACTTAGACCTAAACACTGACGTTTCCTCGTTGTTACAGTCAAAGCTCTCGGTAACCTCAATGTTGGGTGTGAAAAGGTCAGAGGTGAAATGATCTGTGCCGCTCGATGCAGTACACACACACACAGACACAGACACAGACACAGACACAGACACAGACACAGACACAGACACAGACTCTCACACACACACAGACACACACACACACACACACACACACACACACACACACACACACACACACACACACACACACACACACACACACACACACACACACACACACACACACACACACACACACACACACACACACACACACACACACACACACACACACACACACACACACACACACACACACACACACACACACACACACACACACACACACACACACACACACACACACACACACACACACACACACACACACACACACACACACACACACACACACACACACACACACACACACACACACACACACACACACACACACACACACACACACACACACACACACACACACACACACACACACACACACACACACACACACACACACACACACACACACACACACACACACACACACACACACACACACACACACACACACACACACACACACACACACACACACACACACACACACACACACACACACACACACACACACACACACACACACACACACACACACACACACACACACACACACACACACACACACACACACACACACACACACACACACACACACACACACACACACACACACACACACACACACACACACACACACACACACACACACACACACACACACACACACACACACACACACACACACACACACACACACACACACACACACACACACACACACACACACACACACACACACACACACACACACACACACACACACACACACACACACACACACACACACACACACACACACACACACACACACACACACACACACACACACACACACACACACACACACACACACACACACACACACACACACACACACACACACACACACACACACACACACACACACACACACACACACACACACACACACACACACACACACACACACACACACACACACACACACACACACACACACACACACACACACACACACACACACACACACACACACACACACACACACACACTGCTGGGATACATTTGTCTGAACGTCTTTCCACTCCACACTGATTACTTTGCCGGTGTGTTGCGCCCAAACTTTGTGATGCATATCTGTTCCTTTGTGTATGTGTGTGTATGTGTGTTTACATGAGAGAAAAAAATAGAACGAGAAGCAGACATACATCATACAGAGAATGGAATGAGGCGTGTGGGTTAAGGTGATGACACAACCTTTACCTGTGCATCGCTCCACATTAACACATGTTCAACTTAACTACACAGACAGACAAGCCACAACTTTCTCCATCAAGCGGCAACCAACAAACAGTAGTTCCCAAAATGAGGGTCAATCACATTCTCGTCCATCCATAAAGTAATGTTATGCATCAGCATGAGGAGCGGGGAAGGATCCCATCCACTTATCAACCATTTACTATGCATCAAAAAGGCGGGAAAACGGTGGTTCATCAGGTTAATTTGAACAAATTTTACAGGTATTTCCGCTCCTCCATCGGCTGTGGCCCTCAAGGCGCTGCGTCCTAAGAGGGAAATATAACATAGAATATTGGTTAAATGCGTGACTTGCGTCAACACAGACGAAGGATACTTTAAATGATGTTTGGAGGGAGGTTTACGTGTTATTTCTCAACATGACTGTTTCAAAACATTCTCCTGACTGTAGGTGTTCCACATACGTGCTGGGCGGACGCTGCAGTGTTTTCAAAAATGTATATTAAATTGTTGGTTGCAACATTGCATCGGGCGATCTTTGGCTCATGGATCAATGCAAATGGAATATTGTCTGGTCAGGCTTACAAACATTATTAATACGTAAAACTTGTAGGTTACGTCTATATAGTGTTGTAAACATGTCAAACATTATTCAACTGCACGAAAGTCAAAACTCATCGTTGCATGGACAGCGGTTGCCATTTCAGTGTAAAATGGACATGGGGTGGACTTTATATATATATATATATATATATATATATATATATATATATATATATATATATATATATATATATATATATATATATATATATATATATATATATTAGACATAGGGAATTAATAGATTAGAAAAGATAAGTAATTGGTTGTTATAAATACATATTAATTATTAACTCGTAATACATTGCGTCTATCTGAAAACCATACAGCATTAAGCGACAACGTGTATTTTTAAGGCGTGTTTTTAAGGCGAATTTTTAAGGTGAGTTTTTAAAGTGTGTTTTGATTAATGTTTTGAGGAGTGTTTTTAATGTGTGCTTTTAATGTGTGTTTTTAAGGCATGTTTTTAAGGCGTGTCCGCGGGTGAGTGAGGTTGAGTGCAGCGTCAAGTCACGGACCAGACCAGAGGCAGCAGGTGGTGATGTTTCAGCGGGTCCACTTTAACCTAGCGTCACGCACCTGTTGTGCTGCCACGGTCGACAGGTTTGTGCTGCGCTGACAAGTCACGGGTCGTGCACTGTGAAGTGTTCCAGTCATCCACGTGTCAGAGTCTCGCTGAACAGACCTTCATGAACTGTTATGTTGCTTGTGTAGACGGGTCTTCATCAATACTGACAAAGATTCAACTCATCACAAGATACATCCAAACTAATAAAAACAAACACCACTACCACATACCACATTTACTATCACCACCACAACTAAAACCCTCATCCACTATCAAAAGATATTCATCATTTGTCTTCCTAACTCATCGGTTCTGCCTTCCAAACATCTCTTACGCTGTGATTCAGCTCACGAGTGTGTAAGGCGACAGGTTCCCAAGCTTTGTGTAAGGCAGACAGTCACTTAAGGGTGACGGTGACGACCACTACCTTTTTAGCTTGTAGGCGAGCACTTCAGGACGCTCGACACGCCTGGTTCAAAGCAAATATTTACTGTCCCGCCACCACCACTCGAGAAAAAGAGAGGAAAGACCGAGATGTCCAAAAACAACTCCTGGTTCCAAGGAAAATATAATGAAGGGAGGCGGTGGTGGGTGTCACAAGCGAGTCTGTAACTTTTTATACATTTTTTTAATCTTGCGAAATGTTGAAAGTGACTGAGGGAAGAGAAGTAAAGGGTAATAAATAATAAAGAATGCAAATATCGAAAAAGTCTGGACACGTGAAGTGAAGGAAAGGAAGAATGGAGGAATGGAAGGAAGAGATCAGAAAGGAGGTAATAAGGTGGAAATGAAGAAGGATAGAGGGAAAAACGGAAGGAATGGGAATAGAGGCAGCAAGAAGGAACGAAACTGTAAGGGAGGGATGAAAAGGAGTGAAGCAGAGAGGGGCTACCAATGATAGACGGAATATTGATGGAGGAAACGAGGAGGGAAAGAGGGAAGTAGGCAGCGCAGATGGACGGAAGGAGAGAAGGAGAGAAGGAGAGAAGAAGAGAAGGAGAGAAGGAGAGAAGGAGAGAAGGAGAGAAGGAGAGAAGGAGAGAAGGAGGCAAGGAGGGAAGGAGGCAAGGAGGGAAGGAGAGATGGACGGAAGGAGAGATGGACGGAAGGAGGGAAGGAGGGAAAGTGTCTGAGTGGGTATTCCTCATCGATCACTGGTGTGGCCACGGAAACGCCATCTCAGCACACCCATCTCTGTGTGTGTGTGTGTCTGTGTGTGTGTGTGTGTGTGTGTGTGTGTGTGTGTGTGTGTGTGTGTGTGTGTGTGTGTGTGTGTGTGTGTGTGTGTGTGTGTGTGTGTGTGTGTGTGTGTGTGTGTGTGTGTGTGTGTGTGTGTGTGTGTGTGTGTGTGTGTGTGTGTGTGTGTGTGTGTGTGTGTGTGTGTGTGTGTGTGTGTGTGTGTGTGTGTGTGTGTGTGTGTGTGTGTGTGTGTGTGTGTGTGTGTGTGTGTGTGTGTGTGTGTGTGTGTGTGTGTGTGTGTGTGTGTGTGTGTGTGTGTGTGTGTGTGTGTGTGTGTGTGTGTGTGTGTGTGTGTGTGTGTGTGTGTGTGTGTGTGTGTGTGTGTGTGTGTGTGTGTGTGTGTGTGTGTGTGTGTGTGTGTGTGTGTGTGTGTGTGTGTGTGTGTGTGTGTGTGTGTGTGTGTGTGTGTGTGTGTGTGTGTGTGTGTGTGTGTGTGTGTGTGTGTGTGTG
>JAXIVD010005615.1:10000-17500 GCA_036785275.1 Cancer borealis
GTGACTCCATTATGTGATCACAACCCAGCCGTGACTCGGGATTGAAATACTTGCTTAGAACTAGTTACTGCCAGTGCCTCCCTCCCTCCCTTCCTCCCTCCCCAACCTGACTTCCCTCCCTCTCCAACCAGACCTCCTCGCGCTGCTACGACCGTTGGGTTCCGCTCGAGCGTCACCCACTGAATTATGGATCACTAGCCACGAAGGGTTTTGCTGCTACTTCCATGTGAGGGAGAAAGGTGGTAGGAGAAAGTAGAAGAGGTAGAAGGTGAAAATAATATTTTTCACGTAGAAATATATATACCACATCTGAACACACATAGGGATGAGTTAAGAGCTTATTATAAAACTCAAGACTCGCATCATTAAGAGAAATGACCTCTCCTTTCTGTTGGAATATAAAAGAATGTGAAGAATTACGTTTGTGACACTGATCGTCATTACTTTCCAACGAGATTGGTGGAATAAGAAGTTTTAATGTGAAAGTTTTAATGCGAAAGTTCAAATGCGTTTTAATGCGAAGGTTCAATGCGTTTTAATGCGAAGGTTCAAATGCGTTTTAATGCGAAAGTTCAAATGCGTTTTAATGCGAAGGTTCAAATGCGTTTTAATGCGAAGGTTCAATGCGTTTTAATGCGAAGGTTCAATGTGTTTTAATGCGAAGGTTCAATGTGTTTTAATGCGAAGGTTCAATGCGTTTTAATGTGAAGGTTCAATGTGTTTTAATGCGAAGGTTCAATGCGTTTTAATGTGAAGGTTCAATGTGTTTTAATGCGAAGGTTCAATGTGTTTTAATGCGAAGATTCAATGTGTTTTAATGCGAAGGTTCAATGTGTTTTAATGTGAAGGTTCAATGCGTTTTAATGTGAAGGTTCAATGTGTTTTAATGCGAAGGTTCAATGTGTTTTAATGCGAAGGTTCAATGTGTTTTAATGCGAAGATTCAATGCGTTTTAATGCGAAGGTTCAATGTGTTTTAATGCGAAGGTTCAATGCGTTTTAATGCGAAGGTTCAATGTGTTTTAATGCGAAGGTTCAATGTGTTTTAATGCGAAGGTTCAATGTGTTTTAATGCGAAGGTTCAATGTGTTTTAATGCGAAGGTTCAAATGCGTTTTAATGCGAAGGTTCAATGTGTTTTAATGCGAAGGTTCAAATGCGTTTTAATGCGAAGGTTCAATGTGTTTTAATGCGAAGGTTCAATGTGTTTTAATGCGAAGGTTCAATGCGTTTTAATGCGAAGGTTCAATGCGTTTTAATGCGAAGGTTCAATGCGTTTTAATGCGAAGGTTCAATGTGTTTTAATGCGAAGGTTCAATGTGTTTTAATGCGAAGGTTCAATGTGTTTTAATGCGAAGGTTCAATGTGTTTTAATGCGAAGGTTCAATGTGTTTTAATGCGAAGGTTCAATGCGTTTTAATGCGAAGGTTCAATGCGTTTTAATGCGAAGGTTCAATGTGTTTTAATGCGAAGGTTCAATGCGTTTTAATGCGAAGGTTCAATGCGTTTTAATGCGAAGGTTCAATGCGTTTTAATGCGAAGGTTCAATGTGTTTTAATGCGAAGGTTCAATGCGTTTTAATGCGAAGGTTCAATGCGTTTTAATGCGAAGGTTCAATGCGTTTTAATGCGAAGACTACAATAGAATCTCTGGATATCGGTATAAAAATGGTGATATTTTTTTTCCATATTCTTTAATTTTTATTTCCATTACAGGGAACATGTTAAAAATAATGAGGTGTAAAGTCACTAATTAACAAAGTTCTCTTGCTCTTTTTTATTGTATTTAATTCTTATTAGTGGTGCAGAAAATAAGGGAGAGTTGTCCTCTTTATGTTCGTCAAACCTTTATTACTTTCCAGAAATATTCAGCGTTTTTCACTGTTCTTCAGCTCAGTTCCTCTGCTGATATTTCTAGCTTGCTTCATCGCTACCTCAGGCTGCTTGCAATACTATACAAAATACAACTCTTTTTCATCACAAAGCCAAAGTAATCCTCACTTTCCAATTGTCCATCAACTGGATTAATAGCTCACCTTACTTTTTTTTTTAATTGAATGCAGTGTGCAATGAGAGAAAAGGTTAGCTTAGGACGATACAAGATGATAAGAAGGAAGACAGTAATACGGTACAGCTCTATGGCGTAAATTACACAAAGAAAGAACAAACGTTACAAAATACAGTAGTGTGCTTCAGATTACCCTAGAAAGTATACCTAGTGAGAATGAAGACAGTGGTAATGGTGTGAGTTTGCGCCAAGGAAAACAAGGATGGAGTCAAAAGTAAGAGAGGGTTAAGCCATGATTGTTTTATGCACATTAAGTGAAGACCGCTGTATAATGAACATAATACTGCATAATATAATGTAATGACAAGGACTGCTACGTTTCTTTTGGCGTAGATTTGTCCTTGTTGACCGAATGACCCCTTCCCTCCTAAGTGGTGGGCCTTGCAGCACACCCTGAATGGTGTTCAACACTTCGCGCAACACACAGTGAAGCGAGTAGCCCGGAAAGGCATGGCAGGCGAGGCGTGGATCAAAGCACAAACGGCGCAGACTGGAGGTTGTCGTGGAAACGAAGGGCAGGATGAAGACGAGCAGGAGGAGGAGGAGGAGGAGGAGGAGGAGGAATGTGGAAATATAGGATTATCATATACAAGGAAGACTGCCCAACTAGTACTTCCATCAATAGTCTACAAATGTTCATCACCAGCGGCCACGCACGATATAAAAGTCCTCCTTGTCTTCACCTTCCGTTACTGGCAAGAAATAGATGAAGAAAAAACTTAGGTGAATCTTTTTTTAGGATCGAGTGCAAGAAAACTCCCACACTACATACTCAGTGCAGGAGTGATAACTAACTTCAGATGATACACTGGAAACTTAAACCTGAAATTTATATCCAAATATTTCGATGTTGCTGCTCTGCAATGTTGATCGAAGCGACTTCTTGAGCGAGCTTATCGTTTCCAGCTGAACTGTTTCCGGGTACAGCTTCTTGCACTGATTGGCGATGCAGCGAGGGAAAAACACTATCCAGGTGACGTTAGTATTACATTCTGGTGCATCTGGTTGTCGTACACCTTGGGGATAAAATGTTCTAGCGGTGAGAATGTGAAAAAGTTGCGCTATTTTATATATTTATTACATATTTGAGAGAGTAGAGGTTAAATATGCGTCTTAGTACATAGAATTTCATCCATAACATTGTGATCCATTTTGTAACACGTCGTTTCCTGCACTAAAATAATTCCATGTTCGTCTTTGACATGGATGACCAAAGGCAAATCATGTGGAGTAAGACTTATCACGTGTTCTAAGACTAACACTGTAGCGCATTTCCTTTTATGTTCCTGGAATGTTTTGAGTGTTTGATAACATTGTATAGATATATACATATTATTTCACACACCACATACGCACACATCGCACGCACATCGCATACGTACTTAATCCTTAAATTCACTACTCCTGTTACGGAAATAAATGAACGTCTTGCCCAGTAACCCAGATTGCAGGACATTTGCCACCTGATGGACAGGCGGATTATCTTGTTCCAATCAATCCGAGCGGCATCAGTGTCCTTCAGGGCGAGGCGTTATCCCCCGTTTTTGTGTGTTGTGTGTTTTGTCGGTAAAGGTTGACACAAAGGTGGTAGGAAAAGCATTCGCCATGATAGATTGTGATACCATCTGGAAGGAGGAGGAACAGGAAAAGTACAAAGGAAGAACAGACAGCAACAGTCCTACTGGACCTAACGATAAGGAGGAGTAGAAAGAACAAGAACAAGAACAAGAACAAAAACAAAAACAAAAACAAGAACAATGAAAAGCAGAGGACAAGCATATAAATAAATAAAAACATGTCAGTAATAAAAGTGATGATGCAATTAATTGTATTTTTAAACAATATGTCAATGACACAGACAAATAATTAATGAAGATAAGTGAATAAACAAATTAATAAACAAAATAAAGAACAATAAGTAAAGCATAGTAATTACTCCTGTGTAAAAGCAAAGAGTTGTGTGAAGGCTAGGGTGAGGGAGGGTGTCGGGGGGAAGCGGTGCCTTAGCAATACCTTAGAGAAGAAGCCAATCAACCATCAAGACGACCAGAACAACACTTCTGATGCTGCAGGGAAGCAAGGGAAGGCGTGCAAAGCGAAGATGAAAGGATATCTGCCCCAGTGGAAGAGAAGGAAGAGAAGGAAGAGGAAGGAACAGAGGAGGAGGAAGACAATTCTAAAATCTTACATAGCAACATAGGAAGGGCAAATAAGAAGAAAAAAGTGTATCAGCTTTAATGTGATTACTTCTACGAATCTTTACTACAAAGGTGAGGGAAGGACATAAGGCCAAGAAGGTAGGTCCCTACTCACCAGTAGTTCCGACACACTACCGGCAGGAAAAAGTGAGACCACCATATCTGTAGGAAAGAGTACACGTGGACATGTTCAAGGACGAACGGAAAGGAAATAACTGCAAAACATTCTTATTGTCCAGCTGACGAACACTTGTATAATCAGAGATAACATCAGTCAATTAGCAAGATAAGTAATCAATTAATTAATCAATTAATCAATTAAGATAATAAAGAAAGATGTATGGAAGGAAGGAAGGAAGGAAGGAAGGAAGGAAGGAAGGAAGGAAGGAAGGAAGGAAGGAAGGAAGGAAGGAAGAAAGGAAGGAAGGAAGGAAAGATGGAAGGAAGGAAGGAAGGAAGGAAGGAAGGAAGGAAGGAAGGAAGGAAGGAAAGATGGAAGGAAGGAAGGAAGGAAGGAAGGAAGGAAGGAAGGAAGGAAGGAAGGAAGGAAGGAAGGAAGGAAGGAAGAGAAGGAGGACGGTTCGTTGAGAGCTTGGGATCGACAGGTGGAGGAGGCAGGTGTCAGTGTGTTTCCTTGACGTGTGTGGAGTTCCTCCATACTTGGAGAGCCTCGCTTCGCTTCGTCAATGTAATAACAAAACAATAATCATGCAGTTTCCTTTCCCATGAAATGTAATTCTGTTTTTATGTATATTATCCTTTCCTTTGACATGTACGGTGCACGGCTCTCCTCACAGTGCATGAGTCACCCTCAGCATGGAGGCAAGGACTTCCCTCTCCTCAACGTCCTTCCCTTGCCTTGCTTGCTTCCCTTGCCACGCCGCACAACACACTTACAGAGAGCAGCCTCAAGGCAAAGGTCACATCATTAGCCTGTCATTAGACCAGACTAATCACTTGTTATGCACACTTTTGATGGTGGTATTAACGTTGCTCTTATTAGTATCGTCTTGACAAACAGGAGTAATGATTCATTATTTTTCTTTGTGTATGGTCATTCCTCAAGGCCTTTTTTCGTGGTAAATTATCTATCCATACAAATTTAGCTGCACCATTGTTGGGTTGAAGGCATTTTCATTTCCATTTTGGTGGTGGTGGTGGTGGTGGTGGTGGTGGTGGTGGTGGTGGTGGTGGTGGTGGTGGTGGTAGTGGTGGTCTGTGGGAGACACGCAAAGGGTCATCTGAGGCCGCCTCCCCTCCCCCCCCAAACACACACACACACACACACACACACACACACACACACACACACACACACACACACACAGACACAGACACAGACACAGACACAGACACAGACACAGACACAGACACAGACACAGACACAGACACAGACACAGACACAGACACACACACACACACACACACACACACACACACACACACACACACACACACACACACTCCTTGGTCTGGTTGAGGGATGGGAGGGAGGGTTCCGGGCCTTATCCAGCGGGAGAGAACACGCACGAGTGAACTCTCTTGTCCGGCAGAAATACCTTTCTTCGTTCCATTACCGCACCACGCACGCCGCTACGAAGGCAGACAGATTTTGTTTTAGCTTTGCATGTGGTGATGAGCGCTGTAATTGCACGGGCAGGGTTTAATGCTGCAAGCCGCCATTCCGCAGACAATATTCATGCATTCTGTCATCACAAATGTCTGGGTTTATTTACCGTTGGGTTTCACCGACGTCCCCGAGCAGGTGCTTAACACTTTAACGCCGCTGTCCGCTGTCCCCGTCAAGGTCAAACACACACCCTTGCCGGAGGGGACAGCAGGTGACACCTAGGCGACGCAGGTGTCCATCCTTGCCTCCGAGGGTTGATGTGTCGTTAGGATGTATTAAGGACACGTGACCACGGTAACTATGACATGCAGTGGACTTGTATCTCTAACAATGCATGAACAATGTGTACAACTTAAAGCCAAGGAAACGAAGACGACTACCGCGACTACAGATCTAATATTGTGACGGTCTGTCTGTCTGTCTGTATGTCTGTCTGCATATTTGTTTCTCCAATACAACACTAATACAATAACGCTAAATGTAGAGCAATGTCACAACAAACATTATGGCAAGTGTATCTTTTTTCCAAAACATTACTTTCTTCCTCATTTTCTCGAAAGCTATTAGAGATATCGAAAATAGGATTGCAGCATCTTATAGATCAAATTAAATTCTACAATTGTCATTATGAATATTTGTTCTAAGACTAATAATTACGCAGTAAAATGACTTTTTTTTTTTCCCAAAACATAACTTTCTTCCTTTTTTTCTCGAAAGCTATTAGATATATTGGAAATATCATTGTAGCATCTGATAGACCTAATTAAACTCTACAACTGTCACTATGAATATTTGTTCCAAGACTAATAATTATGCATTAAAGTCAACCATTCTCTTCATTGTTCATTGCTGTGTCCACAAAGAGAGCGTCCAAACATCGGTGTTTTCCAGCAGGTAATGCATATATAGTGTTCAGGTGTGTTCCACGTTTACCAAGTGGCAAGGAGGTGGAGGAAGAAGAGGAAGAAGAAGAGAAAAAAAAGGAGGATAAAAGAAAGAGGAAAGAAAAGAAAAGTAAAGAAGAGGAGAGAAAAAGAAACAAGTATTATCATCATCATTATTATTATTATTATTATTATTATTATTATTATTATTATTATTATTATTATTATTATTAGTAGTAGTAGTAGTAGTAGTAGTAGTAGTAGTAGTAGTAGTAATAGTGGTGTTGGTTAGTGTTATTGTTGTTGTTGGTGTTACATTGTTACAAAGTTTCCTTCTCATTGCCTCAGAAAGCCTTGATGTATAATGACGTAACCAATATGAAGCAGAACAAAGGCAACGCGAGTCCCCTAAGGTTCACAGGTACTCAGTGTGTGTGTGTGTGTGTGTGTGTGTGTGTGTGTGTGTATGTGTGTGTATGTGTGTGTATGTGTATGTGTATGTGTGTGTGTGTGTGTGTGTGTGTGTGTGTGTGTGTGTGTGTGTGTGTGTGTGTGTGTGTGTGTGTATGTGTGTGTGTATGTGTGTGTGTATGTGTATGTGTGTGTGTGTGTGTGTGTGTGTGTGTGTGTGTGTGTGTGTGTGTGTGTGTGTGTGTGTGTGTGTGTGTGTGTGTGTGTGTGTGTGTGTGTGTGTGTGTGTGTGTGTGTGTGTGTGTGTGTGTG
>JAXIVD010005615.1:25000-28081 GCA_036785275.1 Cancer borealis
TGTGTTCAGAGGGTCATGGATGGCTGCACTTCATCTAGTGTTGAAATGATAAGCTACAAAAGAATAATTGACTCCTCGCAAGAAAGAAAAAATGTGTTCGCCTCATGACGTGGGTCTGGTTTCCTTCCTTCCTTCCTTCTCACTGGTTCGCTTGCCAGGAATCTGCGACTTGGGAGCCGATGGAGGAAAAACGGACTCATTCGAAAAAGAATTAGATAAAAAAGAGGGAGAGGAGGAAGGAAAAGGAACTAGGATGAGGAAACGAGGTCAATAACCGAGTCCAACTAGAGGAGAGCAGATGATGGGGTGAGGGAGGGATGGGATGTCAGATTCAAGGTAAATCGTGTTTTCCTTGATATAACCTTAAGATTACCTTCATGGGGGTAACGGAGGGCGACAAGGAAGCATTTTGTTCCCATGGAGAGGCAGGTGAGGAGCCACACTTCAACAAACACACCTAAGAGGACAGAATCATGCAACAAGCAGCAGAAAACACTACAATATGAAACATTAAAAAATACATATTAAAACACTTCCCACCTGAAAGTCTTAATCCAAAGAACATAACAGTTTTGCTTTAGTCTCCGTTTGTATTAATAACATTTTTGAAACTAGAAACAATACAATCAAGGAGAAGTGTGATTCCCAACAATGAATATTTGAAGCGATTCTGTATTTTTACACCTGTCGTTAAAAGGAAGTCGAGGTGGGGTCAGGGGAGGATCAAGGTGTTGTCGGGGGTGTCAGGGCGTTAACGGAGGGTCAGGGTGTTGTCGGGAGGGTCAGGGTGTTGTCGGGAGGATCAGGGTGTTGTCGGGGGGGTCAGGGTGTTGTCGGAGGGGATCAGAGTGTATTTTCATCTATGTTCAAGGCGATCACAGGCTTAACACAACACATACGTCAAGGTGCATCAGAGTAGTGCTGTTTGTCCTTACATTACGTGTTAACCTTATCAACACGCCTCCACCTCCTTAAAATAACCCTAACAGCACCACTAACCGCCACCCCCAGCCAGTGCAGTTAGTGGTGGGGGTGCAGAACTGTCGTGGCAAAATTAATCATGTTTATGTTAATTCTTCAAGCTAAAGCGGATGTAAAACAAACAAATATTCAGCAACTTGTCATCCGCTTTATGTATGTAAAAATAAAAATGTTCCTGTAATTTTTTTAAGGTTAAAATTAATGAGGTAACGAGATAAATGTTCTAATTAACATAATCTTTCTCACGTCTGCTTTTGTCTCATTGCTTCATTCTCATGGTTTTTTTTTCATAGGTGTAAGAGAAATAACATTTATATAATCAACAAATGTACATATCCACTTCACGCCATAAGAATTACTGACCAAACCACCTCCACAGACGGACGTAAAAGTATAAGTAAGGACCAAGCTCATCAAACTTTCATACAGAAAAAAAGTAATGAATGAAAAACTGTGAATGAATGTTATGAATGAGAGAGAGACGTGGCCTCTCCCTCCCTCCCTCCTGCCTCTGACTCCCCCCCCTCCCCCCTTCAGCACTCAAGACGGGGTGTGACAGAGGATCTTCACCCCTCGACGGGGTAAGAGGCTCTTGGCAGACTCAACCTGACACTGAAGCTTAAGAATCACGACGCAAAAAGAAAAAAATGGGGACGAAAATGGATGAGTCTCAGCGGATTCAAAGTCAATATAGTTATGATTCTGACCGTCACCAGTGTAGGATGTGAGTTGGAAATAGGCCATGATTCCCTATCTCGCCGCTGCCGCCCTGCTGAGATGAGGGAAAAGGGATAGGGCGAGCCGAGCAACACAATGGCTTCCGCTGTATGTTGGAAGGTCGCCGGGTGTTGGGGAAGGAAGGAAGGCCGCTCCACCACTACCACCACCACCACCACCACCACCACCACCACCACCACCACCACCACCACCCCACCACCACCACCACCACCACCACCACCACCACCACCACCACCACCACCACCACCCCACCACCACCACCACCACCACCACCACCACCACCACCACCACCACCACCACCACCACCACCACCACCACCACCACCACCCCACCACCACCACTACCTCACCACCACCACCACTACCTCACCAACACCACCATTACCACCACCACCACCACCACATTGGATTAGAGGTACTGTTATTAAAGATGGTGTGTCCAAACATTCTCCTCCACCTCCTTCTCCCCTTCCTCCTCCTCCTCCTCCTCCTCCTCCTCCTCCTCCTCCTCCTCCTCCTCCTCCTCCTCCTCCTTCTCCTCCCCTTCCTCCTCCTCCTCCTCCTCCTCCTCACCTCCTCCTCTCCTCCTCCTCCTCCTCCTCCTCCTCCTCCTCACTTCCTCCTCCTCCTCCTCCTCCTCCTCTCCTCCTCCTCCTCCTCCTCCTCCTCCTCCTCCTCCTCCTCCTCCTTATCTACTTGGAGCTCCTTCTCATACTCCTCAACTTCTTCACCTCTACTTCCTTTCCAGAGTTTTCAGCACCTCCTCTTTCTTACATTACCATCTACCTCTTCTTATATCTCCTCCTCCTCCTCCTCCTTTTCCTCCTTTTCCTTCTTTTCCTCCTCCTCCTCCTCCTCCTCCTCCTCCTCCTCCTCCTCCTCCTCCTCCTCCTCCTCCTCCTCCTACTGGTCCTCGTCCTGGTCCTCCTCCTTGTTATATTCACACTAATTGCATCCACCTGAACACCTGCTCATTAAGGAAAGTGCTCTCGGCAGATGCAATTTCCTGGAGAACTAATGACGAGAAGACCAGACAACATGTTCATCAAAATATCGATACACATTATTTTCCTTCCTTTCATTCGGTGTGGAAATAGTAAAATCCCAAATGATTGTATTACTCTTTTTTTTCGTTCAAGATGAGAAGCAGATCACTTTCAAAATTAAAATGTGTATATTGCTTTTGGGAAGATACACGTATTTCAATTTTTTTTTATGGATTTGCGGCATTAATGGTGGTTTTTATTTTTGTTTTCGTTGTTCAGGTATTCAGTCCTTGATCTGTCTACACTGTGAACGCTAAAAAAAAGAATTGGTTTAGTCTCGCACAATCATTAATTAACAAACGTCCGCGGAATAAAAT
>JAXIVD010005616.1:0-28076 GCA_036785275.1 Cancer borealis
CGAGGTAGGGTGGTAAGGGGAGGCAGTGTTCCCGGTCAATAAGTCGCATCTCTCTCCCTTCCCTTCCCTTTTCCCCCTCAGCTTTTCACCCCTTCCCCTCGGTTTAGCGATCCCCTCTCCCTCACTTTCCCTCTCCCTGTCTCTCTTTTTCTCCTTTCCACTTTGGTTTTATTCCACTTTTCCCCTTGGTTTTGTTCCACTTTCCCTGTCCCCCGCTCTCACATCCCTTCCCCTCAATTCCCCTTGGATCTGTGTTTTTTTTCAGTTATCTTTCCCCCATCTCTGTTATTCAACTATTCCCCACGGACTCAGCTCCCCTTTTCGTGGCTTTATACTCTCTCTCTCTCTCTCTCTCTCTCTCTCTCTCTCTCTCTCTCTCTCTCTCTCTCTCTCTCTCTCTCTCTCTTAGGTCCTCCACCAAAACCCTATTTCTCCCTACCAATCCTCACCACTTTCCCTTATTCTTTCTCTCCTCTCTCCTCTCCCCCTCCTCCTCTCTCCTCTCTCACTCTGAGCACTTGTCGGGATGAGCACGTTGAGTGAAGAGGAAACTGGGTGAGGGAAACGTAGTGAGTGGAAAAATATAGATATTCTGATAAAAATAGAGATAATCATAAAGAATCGAATAAAGGAAATCGCGGTCACAAAAATAATGAGGAAATAAATAAAGTTTACGAAAAAAAGGAAAAACGGATGGGAAAAAACGCGATGCTAAGGGAAGGAAGAAATGAATAAACGTAGGAAGAGGGAAATAGGTTTAATAAATAGCGAGGGGAAAAAACACCACGTACTAATCTGTCCTTGGAAAAATGTATATATAAATAAGGGGAAATAAAAATGTATAAAAAATATGTGTTAAAAACTGTGCAAACGGTAGTGTATGTATATAGGAATACGTTGACCATGTAATTAAAAAAGATAAAGTGTGTACACGGTGATTAAAGAGAAAGAGAGAGAGAGAGAGAGAGAGAGAGAGAGAGAGAGAGAGAGAAGAGAGAGAAGAGAGAGAGAGAGAGAGAAAAAAAAAAAGAAGAGACATACACACACATACATTCACTCACTCGTATTTTCTCTCTATCTATCTAGGTTTTCAATTATCTACATTTACAGTGAAGCAAAATCTATCATTATCTATCTACATATCTATCTATCAACTTCCCATCTACTTATTTATGACAAAACATGTAATTAATAGTCTATCAATCTACACACTTTATGTATTTTGTCTATCTATATACGTCTCCATCTGTATAATTATATGTATGAGTGTATTTGTCTATTTTCATCTATTTCTGTATCTATCCACTAAATAATCCATGAATTTATATATAAGAAAGTATATATTGCCATTCTCTCTCTTTCTTTTTACTTATGATTGTGTATCTTTAAATCTACATAATAAGTATAAGTGAGTCTCTATCTATCTCTCTCTCTTTCTTTCTCTTTCTCTCTCTCTCTCTCTCTCACACACTAAGCTGAATCATGTAACTATCACACTCTGCATCCTCGTACCAATGTCCCTCTTTATCTAGCGACGCATATAACAGTATTGATAACACATGAGGCAGGTTAGAAGGGGAACTCAACGTGGCCACAGCAGGAACCTCACCACCCATCCCACCCATCCATCCACCCGCCCACCCATCCCGCCCGCCCGCCCACCCATCCACCCACTCCACCTGTGTCCCTTTCCCCCGACGCTCACCTTTAAGCCGCCCCGCCACGGCTTCGCCAAATCACGCCCATGTGAAATACCGAACTTGTAGTGAACGGTGGATAGATTTTTTGGGGGCAAAGTACGCCGCCCACCGCCCACTGGTTTGGTTTCTCTTTCTCTCTTCATCTCTCTCTTCGTATGCTAACTACCACTACTACCACAATCACCAATACCACCACACACAAACGTCTATATAAAACACAAAAAAAAAAACACGTAACGTTACCAAAACAACAAATCAGCCTCGCCTATAATTTTCGTTTGAGCCGCCGCCTCGAGCCTCCAAGGACATCTAGGAGGATCTTACGTTGGCAGGGGAACGCGGGAGGCTCTTGATGGAGTTAGCGTTAAGGGAGGGATGGAGGGAGGGAGTACTTGGAATAGAAGTAAGGAGGAGGAGGAGGCAGAGCGGTTGTAATCTATAGCAGAATCCCGTTTTCTTTGTATAGGACAAGGTCGCAGAGTATCAGTGAGTACGCAAAGAGATCCTCGAGAGAGTACGGAAGGATCACTATGGAATCTGAGGCTTTGTATTGTTTTGCTGGAACGAGATGGATAGAGGCAAGGAGGGAGGGAAGGGGGGATGAGGGTGGGTTATGTATGTGTGTATGTATGAAGGGAAGGAATGGATGGATGGATTGAAGTGTGGTTGAATGGAAGAAGGAAGTAGAGAAGGAAGAGTAGCAAAGTATTTTTTGTTAATTTTCATACATTTCTTTCGTTTTGTTTATCTTATAATTCTTTCTCTTTCGGCATTTTCTTCTTTTCTTTCCTTCCATCTCTATAAATCCTTCTTTATCCAGCTTCCTACGATGCACCTTTCTTTCTTTCCTTCCTTCATACCATCCCTCCCTTTACCTGCCTTTCCTTGCCTTGCCTTGCCTGCCTGCACCTTTTTTTCATTCTTTTCCCTTCCGCCTCCACCTTCCGTCCCTCCTTCGCTAAGCCATCAGCATATTTCATCAACTTTTACACTTGCGTTCGCCCGCCGGACAATATTTATGTTTCATCATCTTCCCTTGAATCAAAAATTACTCTGGAGAAAATTCCTTCCAAATATTATTAAAGTTGGTCGTGTTCTCCTCTCCTCGGTGGCGGCGACGGCGGGAGAAGCTTTGCCTAAACTTAATTTACACTGTGGAAGGGAAATCTAGGCAGTGTTGGAGGCTGTTGACTGTACTTTCTCTTGTTGTTGTTATTGTCGCGACGCAGCACAAAGTAGTGTTAAAAAAGACCAGCTAACTAACTATCTATCCACATACAGAAAAATATATTGTTAAGTAATGAGAAAAGTATAAGGAAAGTATGTGAAAAGTGTTATGTGTTAGCTCTGTACTGTCACACTAAAATTATCATTAAAATTTCATACAAACAATATCAAAAATGTATTACTATGCTAAATAATGTGGAAAATGTAACGAAAATATATCAGAAATGTTGTGTTTCATCTACATCCTGTTCCCTATAAAAAATATTAGTGTAATGTCATACACACACAATAATAAGAATCTAGAATTATCGAATATATTTCACGAGTCACATAGCTAATGCTCCAACAAGATCCAATTCCCTTTGTACGCTCTCTTGTTCCCTGGAGGTCACAGTTCAATTATTCTCATCACATCAACGCATATCTCACTTTTATCCCTTCCTTTAAACCTTTGTATATGATGTTTGTAATTTCAATCGCGTATTTAATCCTGTGCTTGCTGGGGAGGAATATATAAGCAATGCAACTAATTAAACTTTCCCTAAACTTTTCTTTTTCCCAATTGCTTATGCATTTTCTCAATTATTTTCCAACGCAAAATTACACGCAAGGTTTTATATCTCCCTCCACGTGCGGGACTGCGGGGCGTCAGGTAGCCTCACGTTACGCCTCTCCCTCCCTTACCATCCTGCCAATTTCTTTTTAATTTCCTATGCTTGATTTCCGTTTTTATCCCCGTCCTTCCTTGCTCACCCTCTCCTACCTCTCTCTCCCCTCCACATCCGCCTCCATCACCCTTCCACACCTGCACACACCTGTCATACACCTGTCTGTTATTATTGGTTATTAGTAATGCAAGGGTTTGAATATTTATTTGGGTTTGGTTTTGATTTATTTCGATCGTTATATAAAATTAATGTTTGTGAGCTTGTTCTGTCTCCAAAATATTTTCCGTAATGTATATCTTTATTTGTTTATATTTATATTAATAACACAAACATGAATAAATGTAATAATAATAAAATAAAAATATATCATTATTGTGTGTGTGTGTGTGTGTGTGTGTGTGTGTGTTTGCAATACGTGTCTTTTCCATGTATTGTCTCCCCACCACAGATCCTCCTCACCCCACTCTCCCCTCTCCCCAGTTGTTGCCTCACGTTGCCCTCCCTCTCCTCCCTCCCACCAGCACCATAAACTTAATTTCAGTTCCATCTCCCCCTCATTCCTCTCCCCTTCCCCCTCTCCCCTCACCCTCATCCCTTTTCCCTCACCCTCAAACCCTATAAAGCGTCTGTTATCAACGTACCTCACCTCTTAAGGCATTTTCATCTCTCTCTCTCTCTCTCTCTCTCTCTCTCTCTCTCTCTCTCTCTCTCTCTCTCTCTCTCTCCTCTCTCTCTCTCTCTCATCACTCATTTTCTTCTGTAATTCATCGATTATTCACTATTATTACTACTACTACTATAACTATCATTACCACTTAAAAATAAAGTTCCCTAAAAACAAACAAACAAACAAACAAAAAATTTAATTACTACGCCAACATCAGGATCCTAATTAACGTGTGTGTGTGTGTGTGTGTGTGTGTGTGTGTGTGTGTGTGTGTGTGTGTTGTGTGTGTGTGTGTGTGTGTGTGTGTGTGTGTGTGTGTGTGTGTGTATGTGTGTGTGTGTTCCTATTTAGCTTCCCTTTTTCGTTCATCATCCTCCCCACTGCATCTCCTCTTCCTTCCTTCCTTCCTTCCTTCCTCCTCCTCCTCCTCCTCCTCCTCCTTCTCCTTGACACCTCTTCAATCACTGTATTTTAAGGCCTTCCCGGTGAGGCGATGATGGGAGGTATAAAGATTCCTCCTCCTCTTCCTCTTCCTCTCCTCCTCCTCCTCCTCCTCTTTCGGTGCACTAAAAAGCCAGACAAGTCCATTAATTTCACTCTCAAGCGTCGATCTTGAGTGATAATGATACATAACATCTTCCCTCTTATCGCTCACCTAATGCCTCTCCTTCTTCCTTAAGATCAACGAGGAGGAGGAAGAGGAGGAGGAGGAGGAGGATACGTTATACAGTATACGTGAAAAAGTCTACGGTATTTGCGTCAAACATTTCACTATCACCACCCAAGCTAACCTAACCTTCTGTAAACAATATATAGATGTACTTCCATGTTCTTAACCTTGATCTATACATAATTACCTTGCTTTGTGAACATTTTATATAATTACTGAACCATTATGAACCCAATTACGACGAAAAATAAATAAATATATATAATAAGAAATAAAAAAAATAAAGGAGGAGGAGAAAGAGGACTTCTATCTATCTCTTTCTATGTATAATGATAGTGTATTTTGTACCTGTCTATAATTCCCGTCTCTCTCTCTCTCTCTCTCTCTCTCTCTCTCTCTCTCTCCATGTACTCCTTCTACATATACTTCGTTTCCTCCCCTCTCCTGTTTTCCTCCTTCACCCTGTTTACCTAAGCTTCATACCCTTGTTTTGCTTCCCTTCCAAGTGTTTAATCTCCTCTTTCCTCCCTTGCCCTCTCCTCCTTCCTTTACTTGCCTCACTCCCTATCCTCATTCTCCTATGTTCCTCCTCTCTCCTATTTATCTTCTTCTGTACTTGTAATCAGTTTGTTCCTTCCATATCCTTCACGAGTATCCTACCAGTGTAATAATAGTCCTTAAGTCTTACTAGGGCAAGGGTCTCCTATGCTGTCTTTGATGTCCTGTTCCTTAGAGAGCCTAGAAGGATCCCTCTTAAGGCCACGTACAGGTAAGGGTGTAAAGGCAGGTGTGTCAGGTAAGGACAGGTGTAATTAGACAGGTGTGTACATCAATTTATATGTAATGTCTTTTTATATGCAATTATGTATGTATGTATGTATGTATGTATGTATGTATGCATTTGGCGTGAAGGAATGTATATGTATGTATGTATGCAGACGCGGAGGCCGGACCAGGGCATGACAGTGGACATATATATGTAAATAAATGAAAAATTTGATTAAAACTTTAACAAGAGGAAAAATCAAGACCACGAAAACAAAAATCCACAATCTTCCACCTCCTTCTCCTTCCTCTTCCACCCTCCCTTCCCCTCTCCCCTCCTACCCCCAACACTGCCCCTCTCCCCCCCTCCCCAACACGTCCTCCTCCCCATCACAACCAAACTCGTGTGCATCAGGCGTAAAATTTTGCACTTGTCGGCGTCCACAGCAGACCCGGCTGGGAATTGAACGGCAAGGGGGCGGGGAGGGGAAGAGGGAGGGAAACTTGGCAACTGGGGGGAAGGGGGAGTGTGTTTTGGGTGGTGCTGTGGAGAGGAAAAAAATAGAAAACACTGGAGGAGGGAAGACCAAGCAAGGTTTAGAATAGAGAACCACAACCACGGTGGAAAAATGTAAAGGTTTTCAATTTTATGGTTTCAATGTATTTTTAAGTTTTTCCATTATTATGTTTTTCACGAGTTGGTTATTCATTTTATTTATTTATTTATAAGTCATGTTTTTTTTTCACTTGTTCTATGGTTGAATAGTGTATAGAAGAAAGTGAATAAATGTGGGAAATAGAGAAGAATCAGAGGAAATAGTTCATGTAATATATTTTGTTGTTTTGATACTACTAGCTTTTTTTTCTTTACGAATTATTGATGTTGTGAAAGAAAGATGAAGAGTGAATAATAAATGAGCTGAAAAAACATGAATAATGATAATAATGAATAACAAGAATGAAAACTGATGATAACATGAATAAGAAAAAACGAGAAATAAGATAACAATAGGAAGATAAAACGATAGAAAAATACAAATGAAAACATCATAAAATCATGAAAAAAAAAATGAATAATGGACGGAAGCTAGAAAAAAAAAAAAAAAAAAAAAAAATATGGTGGAATCTAAAATAAATAAAAAACAACGAAACAAATAAAAACGAGGAACCACTTACTTCACAATTACAATTCCTACAAATATGTATAGATTCCAAGGTCATCATTCCCATTCCAGGGTATTCACCAAAACAAATTGCATTAAAAAAACACCGATACAATTTTGACATGATGTTTGCATATACACAAAAATAAAAACTCTCTCTCTCTCTCTCTCTCTCTCTCTCTCTCTCTCTCTCTCTCTCTCTCTCATAGACTAGCTGTCAGGTACATATCCCATTCAGGAAAAGCAATCATACAAACACAAATACACCGAATAGAAACAGAAACAGGCAAGGGAGTAGAGAATAAACGCCACACACACACACACACACACACACACACACACACAGACACACACACACACAGACACACACACACACACACACACACACACACACTGAAGAGGATAAAAAATCACACAACTTTTCACGAGGCGAGAAAAACACAAAAATACTACAATCAAGAGAAACGCAACGAAAGTTCCTAACGGCGATGTCAAACAGTTCCTAACAGTAATACGTTTCCGAGACAAAACACCAGGAGGAGGAGGAGGAGGAGGAGGAGGAGGAGGAGGAGGAGGAGGAGGAGGAAGGAGGAGGAGGAGGAGGAGGAGGAGGAGGAGGAGGAGGAGAAGAAGAGGAGGAAGGAAAATCTGCGGTGAAGTGGAAGGTTTTGGGATGCAACGTAAATCAGGAAAACAAGAGGAAAAAAGAGAAAATAAGAGCAAGAGAATTACATAGCAAATATAATTCTCTCTCTTTCTCTCTTCTCTCTCTCTCTCTCTCTCTCTCTCTCTCTCTCTCTCTCTCTCTCTCTCTCTCTCTCTCTCTCTCTCTCTTTCTCTCTCGCCAAACCCTCAGGTATACCGCAAAAAATCATTATCACCACAGTAACCAGAGCACTAATGAGGCAGGTAGGAAACATGAGGCAGGTGCGAGGCAGGTAGGTCACTGAGGCAGGTGATACGGGAGGAAAGGAGGCAGGTGAGGACAATGCAGGCCAAGGAAACACAGTTGAGATAGGCTGCAGGTGGAAATTGAGGAAAATAAAAGAGGAAAGAAGGTAAGGTAAGGTAAGGTGAGACTGCAAAGAGAAGGAAAAAAATAGTAAAAATGAACTAAACAATAATAATAATAATAATAAAAACAATAAAAACAAATAATAATAAAACAACAAAAACAATAATAATAAATAAAATATAATTGTAAAAATAACTGCAGGAAAGGTGAGTGTGGAAGAAGGAAAAGCACAGGTAATAAAGGACAGGTAAAGCTCATTCCCACAGGACCAGGAGGAAAAAAATAATCTAACTCAGTAGAAGACAAACTCTCTGGAGATGAAGGAACTTCTTGCAACTTCTCCCTCCACGCCCCCCCCCCCCCCCCCAAAGTCCCTCCTCTTCCTCCTCCTCCAAGACATTTGCTGTAAACCTTTCCTATTTGGGTTTATATATGTGCTTGTGTGTGTGTGTGTGTGTGTGTGTGTGTGTGTGTGTGTGTGTGTGTGTGTGTGTGTGTGTGTGTGTGTGTGTGTGATAAACACACTCAAACACACACGCTGATATTAAAGGCAAAGAAAGAACTGCAGTAAGAAAGGTAATGGAGAGAGAGAGAGAGAGAGAGAGAGAGAGAGAGAGAGAGAGAGAGAGAGAGAGAGAGAGAGAGAGAGAGAGAGAGAGAGAGAGAGAGAGAGAGAGAGAGAGAGAGAGAGAGAGAGAGAGAGAGAGAGAGAGAGAGAGAGAGAGAGAGAAAAAAAAAAAAATTTAAACACACCAAAAACAGAATGAAATGCCACTCAACAAACATCTAAACGAGGACAAAATAATTACCAGATGATTAAAAATTATAAATTCCTTCATTACCTCGATTCTCAACAAAACAATAAAATAAAGTTTGTCAGAATCATTTCATAAGTTCGAATGCATAGAAATAAAAGAAAAAATATATATTACTCACACATTAATAAAAAAAAAACATTGCTGGATAATGATCAAATGGAAGATGATTTTAATATTGAATTGAAATATAAAAAAAGAGATTAAAAAAACTAAATTATGATATATATGTTGAATACAAAATGATCAAGAAGATACATATGGATAAAAAAAAAACATAAATTCTAATCTTACACGAAATTAAAAGATTAAAGAAAAACATCACATATATCAAAGCAAAACAAGAAAAACACACACATGATAAAAATAAAAAAAACACATAAAAACAAAACAGCAACAAAAGAGAAAGAAAGAAAGAAAGAAAGAAAAACAAAACAAAAAAAATGAGCAAAATGCTAATCATAGGGAACGAACGAAAGAAAATGCATCAGAACAAGATAGAGAGTGAGGGGGAAGGGGAAGGAAAACAGGGACGATGTGCAAAAATGTTTAATGAAATACCAAAACAGGAGGGAGTTACCTGCTGGTGGTGGTAACAAATGACTAACACAACTATTCTCCATTATTAATGTTCCTTCTTTTTATACATATATTCCTTTTCTCTATTTTTTATTTTTTTAGCAGCAGCAGCAACGCGGTTCAGAATGAGTCAAATCGAAACCCAATTAGTGGAAATCATTAATGTAGAATAAATTAATGGCTACAGTGGTTTGGGTTACGTTATGAGCACCTGTTTGCTGGACCGATGATTAATACAAAAAATAAAGTTGAAAAATATCATAGTTACATATTATCACCATAGATGTATAAAATTATGGAGTGAAATATTGTATGACTATCAAACGTACCATATATTTGCTACACTGGCTGAAGAATTATGCAAATAGTGAATAATCCTTTGAAGTTCTGTTGCTAATTTCGTGTCCTTAATGATCAGCTTACGAGGGATTAAGAAAAGGCAAATATAGACGTTTCATGAATTATGTCGCTAATTTTGATTCTTATTGATCAGTGTTGTGTAAGATGTTATTTCTGGGCGTTAATTAATTTATGTATATGTCTGTAGAGCATTATAGCGTTGGAGTCTACAGGTAATTTAACTGTAGACTGTATTAAGTAGAAGTTAAGTGACTGTATCTTTCATGACTGGAAAAAAAAAACTGGACTGGAAAATGGAAAAATCTGCACTGGAAAAATGGAAAAATCTGGACTGGAAACTGAAAAAAAAGGAAAATAATGATCAGGTAAGACAATTTAGTAATATATCTATTTCTTTGTGATCTTCGTCAGCCAATACGCTTCAGGGAAACTTGCAATTTCACAAACAATTCCCTAACTTCACAAAACACTTATCAATAACTATGAAAGAAATCAAAGCTAATTTTGTCCCTTCCCTTCCACGATCTGCCTTTCACTCGCCTCCACCTACGAGTTCCATTAATAGTCAGTCCCTCGAAGCAACCTCCCACACACACACACACACACACACACACACACACACACACACACACACACACACACACACACACACACACACACACACACACACACACACACACATTAAACCACGCCAACGACACACAATACAAACTTCCGATAACACGAAAACATTTTGTGCGGAAAATTGAAGTCAAAAAAATATTCCTTCACATCCTGTTGATCTTAATGTCTGCATGTCACTCCCACTCCTGTCTCTACCCCACGTAAGCCTGTCAGTGCTCGGGGAAGGGAGTGAGAGGGAGTTAAAGGGAGTGGAAAGGGAGTAAGTAACATTTAAGAAGTAACAACACGGCCCACGCAACTATTTTCTTCCTATATTCGTGTTGTGGAGTTCCGTAAGTTAGTGGAAAGTGAATAAGTAGAGCGTAGAGAAGCGGCTGAAGCGAGGCTGTGCGTGGGAAGGTCTTGTGATGCTTGAGAGAACCTGAAGAGACTTCCAGCGAGGCACAGAACCGTAAGGCAACACCCACGAGGCAGGATTCTCTTTGGCATTGTCCTGATGGTGGTGGTGGTGGTGGTGGTGGTGGTAGATACACCTTTAATGGTTGTAAAGGTAGTAGTAGCTTGTGTGTTAATGGTAGTAAGGTGAACAGGTAAATTAAAGCCAGGTGTGTGTTTGTGTGTATACGAGATTTGATATAAAGTAAAAATAAAAACAAAACAAAAGTACAGTAACAAAAAAACTAAGTAAAAATAAATCAATCAACATAACATAACATAAAAGACCATTAAAACCAACCACTCTATCTGAATGAAGTGAGCGAGAGAGAAAGAGAGACAGAGCGAGGAAGCAAGGAACAATAACATTATATACAGTAAAGGGTTAGGATAAAAATATATACAATACCATGAATGAACACTGAGTAAAAAGTGAGTATAATGCAAAGTGGGTTTAGAGCAGTCCATTTGAAGTGAGTGAGTGGTGTGCAGCTTCCCAGAGGAGGGCGAGGCAAGGGGCTTCATCAGAGGGCTTCATCAGAGGGCTTCATCACAAGGCTTCCCCACACTGGTCCCCTTCCCAACCTCATGTAAATTAATGGAATCTATTACCTACAATAACACAGCTGGGAAGGGGAGGAGGAGAGGTCCGGCTTCCTCACACAAATTATAATGAAAAGAAAAAAAAAAAATCAACAACAATCTCTCTCTCTCTCTTCTGGGAGGGAATCAATTAGCGAAGGAAGGAAAGGAGGAAAGGGAAGGAAGGAAGGAAGGAAGGAAGGACCACACGGAAGCGATTAGGGAGAAACAGTAGCATGTAGGAGCGAGGCGACCCACGCGTTGCCTCTACTTCCCTCCGCTGAAAAACAGAAATACCCAGCATATTCCCGCCCAACCCTCCCGCCCAACCTTCCCGCCTAACCCTCCCGCCCAACCTTCCCGCCTAACCCTCCTGCCTGCCACCCGCTGTCTCTCCCGCGGCCATAAATTCTTGGGCATATTGAGGACGCCATTGCCAAGGATGGGAACGCCAGATCGAGCTTGGCAGTAAAATATATTAAGTGATCGAGGGAACCGGGCAGTCTAGGGTCGCGCTGCCTGCTGCTGCTGCTGCTATTGCTTGGCGACAACCTGGTGTAGGGGTGATGGTGGTGGTGGTGGTGGTGGTGGAAGGGGAGAAAGAGGACAAAGAGGATAACACACACACACACACACACACATGTATAATGCAACGTGTGTGTGTGTGTGTGTGTGTGTGTGTGTGTGTGTGTGTGTGTGTGTGTGTGTGTGTGTGTGTGTGTGTAGCAATAGCCTTGGTGACGAGACTGGAAAGGTTTCAGATTCACAGAAAACTTATTGCAGTTGCGGAAGACGTCGCAAGAATTTCCAGCGGTGGGCGGGTCGTAGAATAAGTTAGTGAAGAAGTGTAAGGAATTCTATCCTTGCAACATGTATTTTACTGAACTAAATTTTTCACAAAGTCTCGAGGGAAAAAATAATACACAATGAAACACCAGCATACCATACGTGCCTGCCGTGCCCGTGCTAGGAAGCCACTCTAGTACATCACCTAAAATGCTTCATGTACCGTATACGTTCCCTGCAGTTCTCCTCTGGTCTTTTTCGCTCCATTCAATTGCATCTTTTCTTTATTGCATTCTCTTCACCCCAATTCATCTCCTGCAGTGTTGTTTTGTTGTGTTCTCTCCCCTGTTACCTCCTCCCCTCCCTCCTCCATCTCTATTCTTCCTTGTATTACACCACAAGCATCCTTTCTCTCACTCTCACTCTCTCTCTCTCTCTCTCTCTCTCTCTCTCTCTCTCTCTCTCTCTCTCTCTCTCTCTCTCTCTCTCTCTCTCTCTCTCTCTCGGGATGCCGGGGTGATTACGGGGAGTTTATGAGTGGAGGGAACGCTAAAGTGGTTCAATGCATAAGACGGAGACACACACTGCAGTGGCCTTGCTCTCCACACCTCTACCTCTCTCTCCCTCCCTCCCTCCTCTCACTTTCTCTTCCGTCCTAGCAGCGAGGGACACACACACACACATACTCACACTCACACACACACACACACACACACACACACTCGTCGCAGGATATATAAAGGTGGACAGAGGCAGAGCGCAAGGCAACACAAGATGAGACAGACGTAAAATAGTGCATAAAACAAAGACAAGAGCAAAACAACACTGGATTACACGACGTAGAGTGAGGTGAGGGAGACGCTGTGTGGGTGAAGGGAAGAAAAATGAGAGAAAACAAGGAATAGTGAAAGAAAGTACGTGGTAATCAGAAAATAAAGTGTACTCTTAAAACTAGTTATTGTCTTACTTAATAAAGGAAGAAATGTAATACTTAGAAATAATTGCCTGAACTGGAAAAAATTAATCTGGAATAATATACAAAGGAAATGGAAGAAAAATAATAATAATAATGATGTCTTTGGTGATGAGTTATAGAAAGAAACTGCAAATGAAGGGAAAAAAAAATTCTTATATGAAAATAACAACAAAAAACGTTAAGAGGATGAAACACGGAAGCAATACTTATAAAAAAAAAAAAATAATAAAAAAAAAAAAAAAAAAAAAAAAAAAAAAAAAAAAAAAAAAGTCAAACCATAAGGAGATTAAAAAATACGTTTCCGAAAAAGAAAAGAAAAAACCGATCAAGTTATAACAGATCATGTTTTTTTCTTTTTTTTGTTTTGTTTCCACATAAAAAAATAAAACCACACTTTTTTCTTAGCAACCTTCTACCTGTTTATATCGAATCATTAGTTACAGGTATGATGCGAGAGAGAGGAGAGAGAGAGAGGAGAGAGAGAGAGAGAGAGAGAGAGAGAGAGAGAGAGAGAGAGAGAGAGAGAGAGAGAGAGAAAGGGTGTGGTCGGGTCTACTTCAAGACGGCATGTTTCTTTGAGCTACAATCTCTCTCTCTCTCTCTCTCTCTCTCTCTCTCTCTCTCTCTCTCTCTCTCTCTCTCTCTCTCTCTCTCTCTGATAGATAGATAGGGCTGTCTCGCTATCACTCTCCGTCTGTCTGTCTGTCAGTGTGTCCGTTTATCTGTCTATCGTCATCCCTCTTTGTCTGTCTGTCTGTCTGTCTCTGTCTTTGTTAAGGGGAGACTACACCACACCTGATTTCACCTGCCACAGACCACTTCATTAAGGCTGCAGGTGAAGGTACATTTAACATTACCTGGAAAAAGGGAAGAGAGAGAGAGAAGAGAGAAAAAAAAGAGAAGAGATATTTGCCTTTAAATCTCACTCATCAAATTGGAGTTTCAGCTGCCAAAGAGATGAATTACTGGCTGTGATTTATTGAGTTCCTGTGTGTGTGCGTGTGTGTGTGTGTGTGTGTGTGTGTGTGTGTGTGTGTGTGTGTGTGTGAGAGATATGCTAGAAGAGTGAATATTCTCTCTCTCTCTCTCTCTCTCTCTCTCTCTCTCTCTCTCTCTCTCTCTCTCTCTCTCTCTCTCTCTCTCTCTCTCTCTCTCTCTCTCTCTCTCTCTCTCACATTTAACTGCAGGTAAACAAAATTAAACACCTGCTGGGAACACCTGGTCGGCTCAGGTGAACGTGGCTCTTGGGGGCGACACTCCGCTAATTACAGGTAGGCAGTTAGTGCTGGACAGGTGACTGGGTGATAGGTCTATGTAATTACCTGGTCGAAAAACACCTCATTCCCCCCCCCCCCCCCCGCAGTGTGTATAATGGGGGGAAAATTTCAGTTGGTTCCGGCATTAATAGAATCAATTTGTCCCGGCTTTCCACATCACGAGACTGCCTCTCCTGGATCCATTAGTCTGTGTTTCCAGGGGGGCGAAAGGGGGGCAACGGGGGGCAGCACGATCATTACCTGTTGTTTTCTGGTGCAGGTGAGCTGGTTTTGGCTTTCTCTCTTTCTGTCTCTAATTCTCTCTCTCTTTTTTTTTTTTTTTTCCTATTCTCATTCTTCCTCTCCCCTTTTCCTCCTCTTTCTTCTATCTCGTTTTGTTCTTGTCATATATATATATTTTTTTTTGTTGCCTCTGTCTATCTACTGCCATGTTTTTTTTTTATATATATTTTTTATTTTCTAGTCTCTCCTTTTAGCTCTTTCTTTCCCGTCCATTTTTTTTTCTCTCTCTCTCTCTCTCTCTCTCTCTCTCTCTCTCTCTCTCTCTCTCTCTCTCTCTCTCTCTTCGTCTTTCCTTCACTACCACACACACACACACACACCACAACCTCCATCAACCTCTCCCCAGCCTCCTACCAGACCATAAAGAGTAGCTGTCATTATGGTCGAAATTCTGGGTGAAACGTAGTATTATCTCGACCATCGCTGCAAGGTGGGATAGGTCGTTTTTATCCTGAGCCACGATTTGTCCCTTTGATCTGGCCTCTTGGTGCCCTTATTGCACGATAGGGAAACAGCAACCTTACCTGTGAAATATTACCTTCTCTCTCTCACTCACTTTTCCTCTTCCCTTCCTACCTACCTTCAGTTTCCTCTCCGACCTTTCCTGATTTCAGCGCTATTTTTCCCCCCAGATTTTTTTTCCTTCCCTCTCTTCCTATCGTTTTTTTCCCCTCTGATTTCTTCTTATTTCCCTTTGCTGATTTTCCTCTTTTTTTTTTTCATTTGCTTCCCTCTTCCTTTCCTCTCATTCTTGCCTCCATCCTTCCTTCCTTCTTCCATTTTTTCTTCTTCTTCCTTCAAGCACACATCGTTCATCACACATCTCTCCTTTTTCTTTCTTCCTCCATTTTTCTTCATCTCTCTCTCTCTCTCTCTCTCTCTCTCTCTCTCTCTCTCTCTCTCTCTCTCTCTCTCTCTCTCTCTCTCTCTCTCTCTCTCTCTTCTTTCATTACGTATATAATCAACTTTTTCTTCCCCTAATAGGACGAAGCTTATATATAGCAAGAGAGATTGTTATTATTATTATTATTATTATTATTATTATTATTATTATTATTATCATTATTATTATTATTATCACTATTATTATTATTATTATTACCATTATTATTGAATGGGAATAATCAAAGATAATAATGAAATGTAACCACAAAAAGAGACGCCAAAAATCTAACACCAAACACTTCACATCTTCAAATTAATTAGCTTAACATCTACACGTGAAACAGTCAACAACAACAACAACAACAACAACACGCCGCTAAATAATTAACACACTCCATTTTAACATAACAGATTACACTCGTATATTAAACTTAACATCAACTATACCAGGAAACACAGTAATACAATCCCAAGCAGCAGGATAATGTTAAAACGCTAACCCCAACACATCTAACGAAACTGTGTAATGAGTTCCCGGGAAAACACAACACGAAGGAAAGGAGAAAAAGAGTTAGCCATTATCAAACACTATAAAAAATGTATCCTCGTTCCCGGTAGAGCGCCCCGGGAAGGCAGGCAGGCCGCTGCAACATAACAAAATAGCGGACCAGCTCTTACCCCCCAGCTTGAAGATCCTCCCGGTCTCCCACCCGCTCGCCCCACCACCGCCCTTACATATGTGCCTCCCGCTGCCTCAACCTTCATATCGACGCCCCACACACCCGCTACACCAATACTACGGCCTCGCAATGTTAGGGAAAAGGATGTATAGGAAAACTTTACTGTATTTTAAAAGTTTGTTAAAGGTTTTTTCATATTGTTTTTCCTGGTAATTCTGGTTTTATTATTTTTGTATTTGTTTTTCTTTGTTCTTATATCCCGGATTAAGGTATTACTGAGATATTTATAAATTACAATACCAGGTAAACACACACACACACACACACACACACACACACACACACACACACACACACACACACACACACACCGCAACAAAAAAATAAAGTTGGCCATTTTTTCACAATTAATTATAGCATCAAACTTTAATTAGCGGCTGGAGCCAGGTAATAAAGAGACGTGTTCCAGGTGAACGAGAAAGATTACAGACTCAGACTACTAATGAGCAATTTTGTAGTTACGGTACAAACACAACTCATCATGGTCCCATTAACGTTAGCATCATTATCATTATTATTATTATCACATTGGTAGTAAAATAGGTAGTAGTAGTAGTAGTAGTTAAAGTGTTAGTAATAGTAGAAGTCGTTACCACATAAACAATAAAACATAAAAACAGCTACTACTATAACTACTACTACTACTACTACTACTACTACTACTACTATTACCCTGTCACCATTCATCATTAAGGGGTTAGTTGTTCTCATCATTATCAATCAACATCGTTATCTCTTGTGATATAATCGCATCTCATTAAGACTCATCACGATGTCATCAATCATCATACAAACAGTCATTATCAACTTTTTATAAATATGATCCCTCCTCCCTTCATTTTTTTTTCTCCTTTTTTCTTGTTTTCAGTTTCTCTTTTTTCTCCTTCATTTTTATTATTTTTTATTCCTTGTCTACTTTTCCTCTTCCATTTCCTCCTTTTCTCCTTCCTCCTTTTCCTCTTATTATTTTTCTTCTTCCTTTCCACTATTTCTCTCCATTCCTTCCTTCCTTCGCCTCAAGTGTTTTTCTCCTCAGTTTTATTTTCTTTCTTCATTTCCTTTCCTTCGTCTCGTGTCTCATTCTTTTCTTTTCCTTTTTTTTTTTAATGAATATGATCCTTCTCTTCTTCTTTTTTTCTTTTCTTTTTGTCATCTTTCTCCATTCCCTTTCTTCCTTCCAAGTTCTTATCTTATCTTCATCTCTTTTTATAATTTCTTTTTTTCCAATAAATTCCTCCTTTTTTACATCTAATCTCCTTTCAGTCCTTTTCTTTGCCATCTCCTCCTTTCTTCCCTCTTTCTTTCTTTTCCCATTCTCACAGTCCTCTTCCTCCCTCTGTTTTTATTCTCTTTCATTTTCTAATACGATAACAAATTCCGAAAAAGTACCCATCTCTCTCTCTCTCACAAACAGCATCAAAGACTCACATTTCCATCAGTAATATAACATCACGAACCCCCAATAAAAATAACATCGATAACATCAATACCAAAACCATATAACATCAACCTTATAAAAGACAAGTGCACAACACCCACCACCTATAACCTAACAACCAACCTAACCTAACCTAACCCATCTACTACTCCCTCACCCTCACCCTCTCACCTGTCACTACATAATTCCCCTGTTACTGTCGAATCCTACGCTTGACACCTTTCCAATTAGTCTTCTACAGGGTATGAATCGCCACGTCTAGAGCAGAAATGTTACCTGGACTAATTGAGGCAAATTACCTTAACGACCTCAACCCTAATTCTTCCCCTGCCAACCACCCGCCTCTCAGACCACAACGACTCCGGTTTACGAGGTGATGAAAAGGTAAATAAATGAGTTAACGACAAGGAAGTGTAAGTCATATATTTTACCTCCTCAACCTACTAATGAGAGCTGCCTCCTCCTCCTCCTCCTCCTCCTCCTCCTCCTTCTCCTCCTCCTCCTGTCGCCTTTCAGCCACGCGGTAAAACGGTAATTACGCAGCGGAGTGGTAAAATTGGTAGCTGCAGAAAGCCAGATTGTACTCCTCCTTAAAATCAGATTGTAGCCACGTCATTACTCTTGGCACGGCAGGTAAGCGAAGACCCATTACGGCGCACCTGTGACTGAGTGCGTGTGTGTGTGTGTGTGAGGGAGAGAGAGAGAGAAAGAGAGAGGGATGTAGAGAAAGGGAGGGAGGTGCGCAGTGTGGTGGTTGCATTTAGGAACAAAGGGAGGACTGGCGGTGGTTCTGAGGGAGACTCACAAAGGGCAGAGTCTAGAAGGGAAGAGTTGCTACCTTGCCAGTTCCTGTGACGAAGAATTCTTAAACACACTGAAAGGCTGCAGGCGATGCTGAGGCGGAGGCAGAGCGCGGGGCCAGGAAGGGAGATGAATATAAGAAGGAAAGGGAGTGAAATGGACCAGTTTAATACAAGGAACTCAAGAGTGTGGCCTTAAAAGGAAGGATAGGAAGGGATGAACAGTGGTAAGGGGTACGAGAGAATGAGTCTGCATCGCCCCAGGGAAATAGTGACAAAACATAGCCAAGGGAAGGGAAAAATGGTGATGAGAAATGGAAATAAGACCAAGGAATGAATAGTAAAAAGACGAGGAATGGAAATAGGAAAAAAAAGATAAAGAAAAAATGTAATAAAAATGGGTAAATGTGAAATAATAATGTTTCAATGATTAGTGATTTATAAAGGTAATGATCGATGTGATTTAAGGACAGGTTAATTAGACTTGCAAGACTGTATTGCCAGGTGTGTTGCAGTCGACCTCTTCAAACACAGGTAATTACGTCTCGTGCTTGAGTTAGTGGCAAACGCGGGTGAATTACACACTTAATGAGGCACTTAATGATCCAATGACTCCCTCGCCAAGGAGGTTAATGACCCCAACACTTGATTATTTACTAAGAATGACCATTAAGAAAAAAATAATCAATAAAAAAAATTATTAAAGAAAATTAATGAAATGAAAACGAACAGAGAACCAAATTTACATATACAATAACAAACATAAAAAAATAATTAGATAAAGGAGATAAAATAAAAACAATAACAAGGCGAGGAATACAATGGAAGAGGAGGAGAGGAGAGAAGAGGAGAGGAGAGGAGGAGGAGGAAGGAAGCAAGGAGAGAAGCAACACAAGAGTAAGAGGGTGAAGCAGCAACACTATGAAAGGCGAGCAAGTCAAAAGGCTTTCACCTCACCCAACATTCGACAGACGACACCCAGACACCGGCCATGACTTCTTACTCCTCCTTCTCCTCCTCTTCTTCTTCTTCCTTACTCTCTCTCTCTCTGTCTCTCCTCCACTCTTTTCTCTCTTTTCCTCAGGTTTCACGACTTTCTTCCTTTGCTCTCCAGATGCTACGACTATTTTCCTCCTTCCACTCCTCAACCCACACAGAGCCAGAGTGGAAGTATTTTTTCGTGTCCAGCAGATGAGAAGTGGACTGTATCTGCTCCAAGGATTAAGCAGGAGAGGCTTAACTGCTTACCATTTGAAGGGTACATAGAATATTTCCTTTTTTTCCCTTCCTCCTTTTTTCCCCTCCGGCACAGTGATCGGCTTAAGATGAGACGATAAAGATGGGGTATATTTTTTTTCCCTTCCTAGAGCCTGCAGGAATTTCCCTTAGCGTGGTATAGATAGAAGGCAAGACAAGGCAAAGAAAACGGAGAGAGGAAACGAGAAAAAAAAAACCATGATATAAATAAAAAACTAATATAGATACATTCCAAAAATTTACAGAACACGAAATTCAACTTAAAAAATAAAAATAAATATCAATGCTAGTCAATACAACAATATATGAGGTTTATAAGGAAGGTTTGGGCGACATCGGAGACACGACACAATAGCAAGCAGTAGGTAGAGATCGAAGCCCATCTAACACACCTCAGCTTCGCATAGAGACGTTTGCTTACCATTAATCTTAGCGTCAGACCTGAGCCGCCGACATGATTAATGATCCTTAGTCATGGAGAACGGCAAGGAAGAAGCGAGCAAACACGAGGAGGAGGAGGAGGAGGAGGAGGAGGAGGAGGAGGAGGAGGAGGAAGAGGAAGGAACAATACTGGGTGTGGCGACATGGAGAAGGAGGAGGAGGCCGAAGTGCATGAAGGAGGAGGAAGAGGAGGAGGAGTGACATACAAGAATGGTAAAATTAATATTGAATGCATAATGAATGACATGATTTAACGACGACCAGAGAACAAAAAGTAACTGAAGCATCTCTCTCTCTCTCTCTCTCTCTCTCTCTCTCTCTCTCTCTCTCTCTCTCTCTCTCTCTCTCTCTCTCTCTCTCTCTCTCTCTCTGCGGCCGCCCATCCGTCACGTTGGAGCCCAGACTCAATAACACACGTCCAGCATTACGCTTCCCTCCACCCCTTCAATATTTCAGCAGCAGCCTCAATACAATATACATTAGACGCCCAGTGCTGCTGACACGTCCATCGTACTTTCGTTACATTTCCACCCATTGAGCCAAACAGATACATGCTCCCCATCTCACCCTCCTCTCCCTCCCTTCCTTTCCCCTTCTCTTCCAAAACCCTATCATTAAAATCAATACTGGACCCTTTTTTTTTACTAATATGTACAGACTCGTATTGTATAGTGAATAGAAGATGATGTATTATTGTATATCAAAGAATTATAATAGTGGAAAAAATAACATACCAGTATATTAATTTTGTTTACTTGTATAAGATAACACTAGACAATATTACAACTCTAAACCCTAGAATATAATGTAAACTATAAATTACTTAAACAAAAAAGTTAAATATATAAAAAATAAACACATTATGGTCCCATTTACCTGTATAGAGTCTACCTGTATAGCACAGGTGAGGACCAGATTCTTTTGTGTCTCCTTGCACTCTTCCTTTGATTAAAATTCTCCATGAAATCAATGACTGAGCGCTGGGAAGGTAAATAAGGGAACAGAAGACGGATGAGAGAGAGAGAGAGAGAGAGAGAGAGAGAGAGAGAGAGAGAGAGAGAGAGAGAGAGAGAGAGAGAGAGAGAGAGAGAGAGAGAGAGAGAGAGAAGGCAGAAAAAAGACGCCAGGAATCGATAGTGAAGGATAGTGTTCATTAAGACTGCAAGGGATGGAGGCGAGGGAGAGATGTACCATGTTGAGAGAAAGGCAGAGAAAGGAAGGGAGGGAGAGGGAAGGAGGTAAAAAGAGGCAAAGGAAACAATGAACTATGTAGTGGATAAAGGCAAGGGAGGAGGAGGAGGAGGAAGGGGAAAAAAATAATAAAAAAAACTTACATGCATGAAATTATAGGAAAACGTCATCTATTATACTTTTTTGTTTTACCTGTACGTAGATGAAAGGCAGGAGACCCACCTGACGAAGGAACACTCACCTGTAGAAGAAAAAACAGGTAATTAGATTAACAGGTATTGCATGATAACTTTCTCTCTCTCTCTCTCTCTCTCTCTCTCTCTCTCTCTCTCTCTCTCTCTCTCTCTCTCTCTCTCTCTCTCTCTCTCTCTCTCTCGTAATCCTAGTCTCACACCTTCCACACACCTGTCTCCCGCTGCTGTCACACCTGTCGGAGCTGAATCTCCTCAGGTAACTCTGCTCACCTCATCTGACAGCTCTCTCTCTCTCTCTCTCTCTCTCTCTCTCTCTCTCTCTCTCTCTCTCTCTCTCTCTCTCTCTCTCTCTCTCTCTCTAATATATATAAAAAACTCGAGATAAAAGCATGATGATAGCAAATGACTGAACAAAATATATCACAATGTTGAAATTTCATGTCGTGCTTTTTTTTTTTTTTGAAGGATTAACTGCAGTCAGTCAGATAATCAGTCTGTGATTTTCATATAATTTTTACACCATTTAAAATCCTCATGAACGCAAAAACAAAAGGAAAAATATATATACCTACACATAATCACACGGAAATATATGAATGATACACATATCTACAAAATTCACAGTTCGAGGAAAAAATATATATATGAAAAAATGATGAAAATAACATGAAAAATGGAAAAATAATACCAAAATCATAAATCAATTTCCTTTTCCCTTCTCTCCTTTCCTCCCTAAGCTCGTAGGAGGAACAAAGACCAATTTTTTAAACCCTCATGGCGCAGTGAAGAAAATTTTAATTGGAGGAAGGTGATTGGTCCCTTCAGGTGCCGCCCCATCACGACGCTCCCCTGTCCATCACGCCCATCACGCCCGTCACCCCATCTCAGTCTGGACGGGCGGCGTGGCAGATACTCATTGCTAGACGGGCGGGGTTCATGCTGGCTTATCACGCCCACGTCAGGAGCACCGAGGCTTAATCAGTCAGTGTCCCCGTGACGATGTGAGGAGAGAGAGAGAGAGAGAGAGAGAGAGAGAGAGAGAGAGAGAGAGAGAGAGAGAGAGAGAGAGAGAGAGAGAGAGAGAGAGAGAGAGAGAGAGAGAGAGAGAGAGAGAGAGAGAGAGAGAGAGAGTAATGATGTATGATGTATATAAAGAAAAAAGAAATAATGACACACCTTCAGGATGACTTAAACACCTGAAATAAAACATAATGCCCAATCCTGTATGTGTATGTGTGTGTGTGTGTGTGAAACAGGAGGCAGGCAGGCGGGCAAGCAGGCAGGCAGGAGGGCAAGAGGGTAGGTGGGCAGGTAGGTAGGTAGGTAGGAGGTATGTGTTCAATATTCATGTTTCGCCCAATCACAGCTAGCCCAGAGAGGAGAGGTCGTGTGTTCAGTAGTCTTGTATGTAATTGAATTTGAGACCAACTGTGTGTGTTCCTGGAGGCGGGTCAGGATTTAACTTGTGTGTGTGTGTGTGTGTGTGTGTGTGTGTGTGTGTGTGTGTGTGTGTGTGTGTGTGTGTGTGTGTGTGTGTGTGTGTGTGTGTGTGTCTGTGTGTGTGTGTGTGTGTATATAAAGTATTTTTCCATGATGCCTCTATTTCGCTGTGACTGTTAGAATATAAATATGTATGAATGTATGTGTATGTATGTATGTATGTATGTATGTATAGCACTGTCAGCAGTTTTATACATACACGAACTGATTTATATGTGCGATATCCATGTACGTTTAGAGAAACATGGCACAGACCTATCTATACACATACACGCACACACACATACACATACACGCACACACACACACACACACACACACACACACACACACATACACATACACACACACACACACACACACACACTCACATATACACGCCAAACTAACGACACACGTCACTGAAAATAACGTTCTGCATTACGTACATACTCGATGCAATATCCAACACGGAAATATGAACGTGTCACGCAATCGAACGTAACATTAAAATGAAACGCCAACATAACTCGCTCCAAAAATCCAACAGATAAGCAAAAAATACTGACACCACCACCACCACCACAACTACAACCACAACCACAACTACCACTTCCACCACCACTATTATTTCAGCTCCACCGACCATGACTATCACTATTCACTATCATATCCATTCTACACACACAAAAAAAAAAAGTAAAGGTGTGATAAAACAGAAAATACAACACAAAGAAAATAAAACCCATTAAGACCACACAGGTAATAAAATAAAATAAACACACACACACACACACACACACAATAGATGATAAAAAAAAACATAACATAACCAACACGAATAAAAAAAAAACTCAAACAAACCCAAAGAGAGATGAAAGAAAAAAAAAAGACAACCAACAAACTAAAAAAATTAAATAAATAAATAAAACCCCAAACCACAACAACATAACCAAACAGGTGTGAGGATGCACCTGTCCTTCCTCCCAGCGGCCAGGTGAAGGGTTATCCACCTCACCTGAATACACTAATATAACACAGGTGAGTCTGGCTAGCGGTCAGGATCCTCGGTTACATTTCACGCTGCCGTTGCCTAAATTGAGGTCACTACAATTTCCTTATACATATTCCGTGCGTCTCCATGAAGCTGTGTAGCGTGATTGAGGGAGACGAGGCAGCGGTGGGCAGGAAACACGTGGGAAATGTAAATAGAATAAATAGAATGACAGTAAAGCAATTTCAAACATTTTCTGGTTAATTTTTTGGGTACGTTTCAGTTTGATTTTGTTTTTTCTTTCTGCTTTTCGTTGTATTGTGTTTTTGGTTTTCTTTTTCTATAGATCAATAACTAACTAATTACAAGGGAAAAGAAGGAATAAATGAAAAAAGTGAGAAGATATAGAGAGGTAAGGAAGACTGTCAAGATTTCCACACGTCAACAATCCTCAGAGCAGGAAGTAAAGGACAGCTATTTAATATACATTCCAGAATCAAATAATAAACTAACATCGCCAAAACATACCAAAAAAATGATAAAAAATAAATTCAATGCAACGTCTCAAACCAAAACAAAGAAAACAATTTAAAAACTACTGGTAAAGAAAGTGAATTGAATCGTCTTTCATTTCAAGAACAGAATATATCAACTCTATTTTTTAATTTACTTTTATTTATGCTATATATTTTTTTTAGGGGGGAAGCCTCACCCAGGAAGGAAGACGTTGAATATTCACTCGCGGCTTTGACTCCTGAAACACGACTCTGCACTGACAACAAAAATACAAGACCACAATCTAAATTATAAAGTCTGCCTTCTAATTAAAATTCTAACTTTTCAATTTAGCTCAGTTTCCCTCCGACAGAGAAAACAAGATACATGACGTAATTTCTAGCACTGTATCTCCCTCCCTCCCTCTCTCCTTCCCAAAACAATATATTTAATCGCTGGTATATAATATTCCATAAAAAGTTGAGCCCAAAATACAGTTCAATTTACATTCTGACATAATGATAACTGTCAGAGTGATAATTACGTTAAAAAATGATGTCTCCCTATTAAAATGTGTTTAACGTCTGTAATTAGGGATCAGAAACGTAATTAGTGTTCCCAGAAAAGTGAGTCTGTTTCCCACTTCTTAATTATCAGGGAAACATTAATAAAACATCAAGGGAAAAAAAAAGGTTAGTGAACTTTTATTTTAACCATTTTTTTGTTCACTCTCATAGAACATACTTACGCACATACACACGTACATACACACACGTACACGGACACATACACGGTTGTACGTTATCATATTTCCAAGGCATTGAATACGTGTCTATATCGTGTATAAGTGAATGTTTGCAGAGAAATACTAATAATTTTTTCCATTACCTTATGTTTTTTTTTTTTTTAGCAAGGGACAGAGTGCGTGGGAGTACATCTAAAGTGTTATCTAAAGTGTTATCTAAAGTGTTATCTAAGGTGTTATTTTCTCTCTTTTGGTGTTGAATTATCTGACTATTTAATGAGTGTGTCAGTTGTGTGTGTGTGTGTGTGTGTGTGTGTGTGTGTGTGTGTGTGTGTGTGTGTGTGTGTGTGTGTGTGTGTGTGTGTAAGAATTAGCTTCAGTTAGGGATGAGATGCAAGACTTCACCAGGTGTTCAAGACGGCCAGGTGAGAGGAAAGGGAATTGTTGGTGTCTGTTACCTGAGTGTTACCTATGTGTTACCTGGCTCCCCTTCCCCCCCTTACCTATATTTAAATGGTGAGTAATGATAATAATACAAATGGGGACTGGTTGTTGTTGTTTAAGATAATTGTAATAATAAAAAAATGTTCGTTAGTTCAAGAAAATAGAAATACTTTTATCTTTTCTTATCTTCTTATTAATATATATATTTATTTTCGTGTGAGTTCCCTGGTCCGAGTCATTATAAAAGCCAGACACTAATTATCTCCCATACTGTGTCCCTCCTCCTCCTCCTCCTCCTCCTACCTCCTCACATTTTCATGGTCCCTGCTATCTACCCATCTTTATGAGAAATTAAGAGGGAGGAGGAGGAGGAGGAGGAGGAGGACTATCATTATCTCACCTTTGTCTTCACCATTATAATAAATAGCAAACCAAGGAAGAGGAGGAAATACGATGATCCTATTTCACCTTCCTATTCTCCTCCTTCCCCGTCTCCCTGCAGCGTCCTAGGAGAGGGGAGGGGAGGCGCAGAGGGTAAGGAGGCGCCCCACACCGCCCTTACACACATTTCTTCACTCTCCCCTCGAGAATACAAATGCCCTACACCAACAGACCACTCGAGTAAATTGGAAGTTGCAGTTGTGTCTCGATGCTTTCATTCCCTCATTCCCTCTCACTCCCTTCTCTCCCTCCCTCCACTGCTACTTTTCTCCCCTCACTCCTTCATCCCCTTCTCCTCAATCCCACCTTCCTCTCTATGGCTACTTTACTCTTCTCTCCCTCCCTCCTTCCCCTCCATGACTCCCTCTCTCTCCCCTCTCATCCTATTCTTCGCTGACCAATCTCACGTCACTGGTACAAGAAAAATGCTTCCCCTGTTTCCCGCCACTGAGAGACACCAGCTATCCATCATCTATTGGCTAAGATTTGATCACTTTCGGTGTGTGTGTGTGTGTGTGTGTGTGTGTGTGTGTGTGTGTGTGTGTGTGTGTGTGTGTGTGTGTGTGTGTGTGGTGTGTGTGTGTTTACTGTCATTCAATTAAGGTACAACGGAATTCATTTACTTTTTTATTTTATTTTCTCTCTCTCTATCTCTATTGGTTTGGTTTTGAGAGATTAACTTGAAAACAAATAATGAGAGAGAGAGAGAGAGAGAGAGAGAGAGAGAGAGAGAGAGAGAGAGAGAGAGAGAGAGAGAGAGAGAGAGAGAGAGAGAGAGAGAGAGAGAGAGAGAGAGAGAGAGAGAGAGAGAGAGAGAGAGAGAGAGAGAGAGAGAAAAAAAAAATAAATAAAATAAAAAAAATACGAATTGACAAATAATTTTCAGGATTATTTTAATTAATTTGATCTGATGAAAGTAAAGGAACAAAGAAAATGTAATAATAGCAAATCACAAAAGAGGAAAGTCACCCGAAAATAAATAAATAAATAAATAAATAAATAAATAAACAAACAAACAAACCAATTAAAACAACAAAACAATTTAATATAAAAAAAAAACGAAATAAATAAAAATCAATTATAATCCTCCCGGGCGAAATAATATGACATTTGATACATTGCAATAAACTGAAATACAAAAATAAAAACGATACCATAAAAATAAAAATAAAATGGCCTCTCCCCTGCCCCCCCCCCCCCCCCTCGTGCACTTCCAAACCCAATGAAAAATGCAACTTATAAAAAACTGAAAAATATTGAATAATAAAAATAAATAAATTGTAAATGAATGACAATAACTTTCAAATTCATCAAAAATATTCTTCATGTCAATCTGGAACTAAATTTGTATTCATTCCCTCTCTTCCTCTTCCTCTCACCTTCCATGACCTTCTCTTCCAATGACCTTTCCCCTTCCTTATGACCTTTTCTTAGCCTCTTCCTTGACCCTCCTCTCCCCTCACACAATGATCCTTTCAATCCTCACGCTTCCATTACCTCTATTTATTGAAGCTTAAAAAATGGCATTAAAAACAAGCTTTCCCATTTTCAGCCTCACAGTCATCTTATTACCTCCTTTCACCTTCCTATTACTCTTTTAAATAGGAGACTTTATGGTTGACCTCTCTTCCTCCTCCTCCTCCTCCTCCTCCTCCTCCTCCTCTTTTTCCTATCATCTGGTTTTCCTCTTTCCTCATTTTCCTCTTTTCTCTTCCCTTCCCGCAGCAGGAGACGAGGAGGAAAGGAGTTTATTATAAAATTCTACATTATGTCCTCCTCGCCTTTCATTTCAACGGAGGAATATATTTTCTCTCCCTTTTATATACTCCATTTTTCCCTCCTCGTCATTTCTCGTCCACGGATTCTCTCCCTTTTCTTTCCTTCCTTCCTCCTCCTCCTCCTCCTCCTCCTCCTCCTTTGCGAGAGCGGCCGGCCAGGGCA
>JAXIVD010005617.1:0-7500 GCA_036785275.1 Cancer borealis
ACAACAACAACAACACTTACGGCTCACCTCAAGGAATATATCCAGTATATAATCTTTGACTCACCTTCACCGCCTGCATTGCCCCCGGTGCAAGAATATCCCGGAGACCATTGAACACTTGTTAGTACAGTGTCCACACTTCCTTTCACACGGTGTGGTGCTACACTCTCACCTCGCCCTCAATGTTGACACCTTCCACCTGCTCTTTCTGCTGGCGGCTGCGGACGTCCATATCTCACGATAACACGCTGTCATCCGCCTCATCTGTGCCTTAGTAAAGAAGACAGGTCAGCTACCACGCGTGTCATACCAACATAGGACATCACCAGGGCTCATAGAGCTCTTCAAAGGATCCTCGCACCCTTTAACATCATAGATAGGTAAGAAATGGGTACATTTTTACAACCTCACCATAATTAGCCCTCATCTAAATAACATACTTTTCGTATATATTTTGATGCATTTCAAGTTATTTATGTAGATATTAAGAAATACGCCAGTCTCACTGCTGGACGAAACTATTTTTTGTGGTAGATTTTGATGTGTTTTGAATGAATTTGAAAGTTGTTCCCGTCACAAATCATTGTTTTTTCGGTATTATTTTACATCTTCACCACAATGCTCTAGAGAATTCAGAGTTATATTTTTGCATCACCTGATGCATTTTGAGAAGGTTTTCTTCAATTACATTTCCGTCGCAAATTCTTAGTTTGTAAGATATTCAATGTTTTCTGTGAGACCTGATCTTCGAAAAATAAAGTTTAGCTTGGTTTGAACAAGGTTCTGTTATTTGTCAATGTAGGTTAAGGTTTGGTTAATAGGTAAATGTTCAGTTATTTGCCCATCTCATAATTGGATACACTGGCTATTTATTTCTGGGCAAAATATGGTGCTTTTTAGTTTGGAGGTAGTTTTTTTTGTCGGAAATTGCTAAAAAGTGACATTGCAATTTCATCACGAAGTTGCAACTTGGCCAATTTCAGACAAAATCAGCTATTTCCAAACGATAAATGCACCACATTTTGCCCAGAAATAAATAGCCAAACCTAACCTAACCAAACTAACCTAACCTAACCTAACCTAACCTAACTTAACTTAACGGGCAAAACAAAGTGTCCTCGCCGCAGCTGCCCGTTATAAACACGTACGCTGTGAGACGGGCAAATAACTGAACATATACCTGGTTAATATAGGTTACGTTAAGTTAGGTTAATACAGAAGGTATAAAATGCTTTCTATGACCAAAAGTAAGGTGTTGGACGAGGTGCAGTCCGAAGATGGAGACGTAAACAAACGCCATTATGGTGAAGATGTAAAATAATACCGTTTTTTCATCCCTTTCCCCCCATGGCAGGTAATGATTTGCGGCAAGAACAAACAAAAAAATTAAACAAAACGCAACAAAATTTACAAGAAAAAATAGTTTTTGTCCACTTAGAATACCTAACCTAAACTTGGTATTTGTTAAGGGTTCATCTCCAACTCGGACCACATTAGTGGTAGATATAAATAAATAGAACAAAAGGTAAAAATAAAAGCTTTTAAACAATAAAATTCACGCATCCAAAAAATTGAAATGTAGTACTGTAGTTGAAAAACAAAAATATAAAAGCTTTGAAACAATAAAGTTAACACATAATATTAAGACCATAACATTCACACATGCACGCCAATGTAATGAGAGACTGTCTTCAGTAAGTTTTTAGCTGATCTATGGCCATTAGAAAATTGGTCCCAAAGTTTTACAAGTTGTCCATAAATCTTAGCATATTTTGTTTTTTGGTGTTGTAATACCTTTCCATCATTTAGTAAATGTACTTGTAGTGTTATGAGCCTTGCCTCATTATACAATAGTGTTAGGTTAGGAGTGAATAGAAATTAAGTGTGTGTGGGAAGATGAAATATGCGTGTCTTTATGCATGACCGTCATGCACATAAGTTATCATCAGCTATGCACACAACCGTTGTGTAGTTACTTTTTCATTGGCTATTTGCATGACTGTCGTGTTTGTAATATTTATATTCTACACAGAGGTCAATCTCACTTCATATACTATAGGGAGGTTTTTATTTAATTTAATTTTTTATTTGGAATATATTATGCATTATGACATGAAGTGAAGAAGGTTAATTTTCATATGGATCCACGGACTACTCTTTAAGTAACACTGGTTTGAAAAATAAACAAAACTTAATTTCAAAGCATAGAGATGAGATGGTAAGAAGAAGAATTTTATAGAACAGATGCTTCAACAAAGAAACAATGATCATTGAAGCACCTTGTGGACTTGCATAAATACCAGTGAAGTAAAGAAAATACTAAAAGGCATAGGCAGTTGAAGATGACTTATTTATTGACCTTGTCAAAGATGCGGCAGATTTTTGTACTAGATAAACTTGGTCACTTTTTACAAATGCTTACAAACTTACTCTATATATCAATAAAAAAAGTACCAAATTATTTTAAGATTGTATTCTCCAATCGACTGATACTCACCTAATTGCAGGATGACTGAGGAGGAAGGAAGAGAAGACGCTAGAGAAGGAAGAAGAGACCATGATTGGGGAAGAAGGTGCAGCCAGCATCACACCCTCTGGAACCCAGCATCAGCAGCACCCTACTTCAAATGGAAGGTGTTTGTAAGGGGTAATGACTCCACACTGCAAGGAAGAGGTGTATGTGAGGCGGAGGAGAGTTGTAGAGAGGCTCACTCCTTCACACCAGCACTGCATGGAGATGCCACCAAGTGCTTCTATGAGAGTGTTGTTAGGCAGGGAGACAGAAGGACGAATATTGATACACATGAACAAACAGATACAAACAATCAAGCACAGATTAACACAGATAGACACAGGGAAAGAGACACAGAGAAATATAGATACACACATACACAGGGAGACAGAAAAACAGACAGACAAACAGAAAGACACAGGGAAAGAGTCACAGAGAAATATAAATACACACATACACATGGAGACAGAAAAACAGACAGACACAGGGAAAGAGACACAGAAAAATATAGATACACACATACACATGGAGACAGAAAAACAGACAGGGAAAGAGACAAATACAGAAACACAGACTTAAGCAGACCTCGACAAGCAGACACAAACAGTCACAGAAGACCTCAGGAAACAACACCCATTAGGCATCAAGTTACCTCACCTTGTCAAGACCATACAAGCCACAACATAGAGTACCCTTGCCTCCCAAGCACACATCCCCTTCCCCTTGGGCCACAGGACACCCACACAGCCCTACGCTTGGCCCAGACCAATGATGCAGCTGCCTTGTCCAGGATGATTGATCAAGGACTAAACATTAACACAAAAGATCGTTATGGATGGTCACTACTGATGGTGGCTGCCTGTGCTGGGGCTATGGATGCTGTGCAAATGCTGCTGACCTACGGGGCGAGAACTGGTTTCCGGGATGCACGGGGCAACACGGCGCTGTACTTGGCAACAATTAAAGGTCACCATGAAGTGACAGAAATACTGGTCAAGGCAAACAAACACCGGACATGCAATAGGGAACATGAAGAGGAAACAGACACAGATTCCAGCTCTTCAGAAATGGTACAAGATGAGGAATATTTTTGTGACACATGTGAGGTACTAATAAGGAAGAAAGAAAGTCTGAGTCACAAGGCATCCATCATACACCAATTTAAAGTGAAAGCAGGACAAACTAGAACTCGATATGGCATCCCACCGTCCAACAGAGGCTACCAGCTCCTAGTGGGGCAAGGCTGGGATACAGAGGATGGCTTAGGCTCAGAGAAACAGGGGCTCAAGTTTCCTGTTAAGACTGTGCTGAAGAGAGACAGGAAAGGACTTGGGGCAGGTGGGGAGGAGACACCCAGAGTAACACATTTTGGTCCCGGTGATGCAGCTGCTATCAAGAGGATACGTGACCACACTGATAGGAGACTAGAGCGCCCTAACACCATCAGCAGGAGGGAGATGAAACGCAAGAAAATGCACGAACAGAACGAAGATATTAGGTTGCGGAGAATGCTCAATGAACCTGATTATTAGATTTTTTCTCTGTTTTTGCTAAATAAACTTGATTGTTATTAATTTTTTCTCGTTCTCTCTCTCTCTCTCTCTCTCTCTCTCTCTCTCTCTCTCTCTCTCTCTCTCTCTCTCTCTCTCTCTCTCTCTCTCTCTCTCTCTCTCTCTCTCTCTCTCTCTCTCTCTCTCTCTCTCTCTCTCTCATCCACACTTTGGTGGGTGCTGAAGTTTAACTTGCAGTGAACACTGGTTAATGTATTATTTATTATTTGTACCCTTCATAGACAGCCTCACTGTACATACCAACGTGTCCTGCGTGACACCAATGTCAGGTATATAATGGAATAAGGAATGTACGAGGTGTGTCACTCTATCAGCATAATAAATTGCTAAAAACAATTTTTTTTTCTCTCTCTCTCTCTCTCTCTCTCTCTCTCTCTCTCTCTCTCTCTCTCTCTCTCTCTCTCTCTCTCTCTCTCTCTCTCTCTCTCTCTCTCTCTCTCTCTCTCTCTCTCTCTCTCTCTCTCTCTCTCTCTCTCTCTCTTATTAGTTTCATCTTTCTGTCTTTTTCATGTCCAATTCTTATTTTCTTTACTATTGAAGAATTTGGGAATTATCTTTATATTATTCCTCTCTGCAAACCTTACAAGCTCAATATCTATCACAACTGGAGGCGGCATTACCATAGCATCAGTTTGAGCAAGGGTGGGTAAATACTTAGGAGTGAGCTATTTGTCATGGATGTATTGGATATCATCATTCTCTCATGATTACAAGGCATGATAACTTTGCTAATACTTATATTTATTTTTTTGCAGAACTTAACAAAATGGATACCAATTACTGCCTGGAACTCTCAGGAATAGTGTCTACATCCCTCCTTCTCACTGCAATCAGCTCAGTTGGCATCACAAGATCAGAGGGAAGCAGTGACATTCCAACAACAACAACAATATTACAAAACTCGCCTAAAATGCTTATACAATTCAACCAACAACAGAATCCCAGTAACTCCCTTGTGGATAAGTCATCTACATCTACTCTACATCCAGCTGAGGCTCTTGCTGACCCAGGTAAACCATGGACTATCAAAACAAAATATAAAAGAACTTCTAATCGTGTTGTGGGGTTTGAATTACGAAGGTCTAGTACTTTTGGCTACACTGAGGTGCTGAGGAACGAAATGACTGAGACTGTGTTGAGCAGTGGCTATGTTGACCCTGCAAGACATAAACGTGAAACCTTACATGTTGAGGCTGAAGCTGAAACACAAAGGGACTCACAAATCATAACAAATGCAATAACTTCATCTTCTGAGTCCTCCACAAATGGCATGGATTCCTTCACCCCTGCAAACGATCCTTCATCAATGAGTTCTTTTGGCAATATGTACCTCTGTGACCACCCTCCTAAAACATTCTCTCCTAGTTACTATGGCTCTTCATGGGAAACTTGCTTGCAATATGACAATAAACGGATAATGTCTTTCAGAAATACTAAAATTATTTGTAATAAGGTATACTCTTTGACAGAATCTAATCCGGAGCCATTTATGATTGGAATATATCAATCCAACTTTGGGCCCTTGGAGGTGATAACACACCAAAAATATGTAAAAGTCTGCCTGCCAATTTTTAGAAGGTTCAACAAATGCGAAGAGAGGAATTTCCTTACCATATGCTGGGAAGACAGAATAGTGTTTTTTCATTCTAGTGCCTGTACTCATTTTGCCAATCATATATTTATCGCTGTTTTCCTACTAGATAATAACACGGAATGCTTTCATGAGTTTTGTGAGGGACGTCAGAATGTGGTGGACGCCGAGGTCGGGGGACTAATTTATCGCCTTACAAACACCAAACACTCAGTGAATGCCTCGTCTTGCGGCTACCTTACAATGAACCTCAATCATGTGTATCGGAAATACAACGGAACATTGAATGTGCTTATTAACGATCACTGGCCCTGCTGCTATCACTTATACATGGTAATATGGGCTGGACTTCCCGAGGATCATGGGCTCAATGGTGCTTGGAGTTACCTACCTGTGGCGTGCCAAACAGGAGAGGTGTTGCTGCTGGTATTTGTGGGTTGTGTGATGGTGGGAAGCATCGGAGGTAACTTGTTAGTGCTAGTTGTCATGCTCAGAGGAGGACATCGTGGACAGGAATCTAGCCTGCTCAGAACTTCCTTAGCTTTCGCAGACCTGCTCACTGCAACCTTTGTAATTGTGCCATCCTTCGTGTATCACTTGTCGCCTTTCCTCTTTCCGCCCACCTACATGAGGATGGCGCCTGACATGATGCTTACTTCTGACCCATTCAACGCTACTTCTAAGATACGCATCTCAAAAGAAATTATCAAACAAAGCGGATTCACAGTTTTCCAATCTATTTTGTTCCATATGACGTCCACAGTGTCACTGCTGATGCTGCTGGTGCTCAGTGTGGAGAGATTTGTCATTACTGGCCGATATCTGAAGTACAGAGACTATTTTAGCTACTGTCGCACTGTGTTGGCCATTGTCTTCTCCTGGACTACCAGCTTTGTTAACGCACTCTGGTTTGCATCTCATGACAACGGTGGACTCGCCAGTCAATGGCTCCTCTTTGAAAAGCTACCATCAGGTGCATCAGGCTATGGTCCAGATGGAGTCCGTAACATTATCTACCACGGGCAGTTTGTTCTCTTCCTCATGTTGGGAATGTCTGTTGTCATCTTTTCAGTGCTGGCTATGAGGAATTTTGTGAAGGAACAACTACACGTGGCTAAAGAGTGGAAAAGTTTCAAGATGAAAGCCTCAAAGCAGTATAGTCGAGACAACCGATACGTACTGACCACCATGACGTTTATGCTTGTCTTCTTTCTTGCCTCCACCCTCCCCTTGGCCGCCAATATAGCGTCAATCTCAATATGGTACAACCTTAATCTGCACCCGATATTTCCTTATTTTGCATGGTGGTTGTTCATGGCTGGCTCTGCCTGGAATCCGTGGCTCTACAATTTTCGTAGTCGCCAGTTCAAGGAAGACCTGACAACTTTTAAGTGCCAAGCCTGGCAGCCCCAATGCTTTCGTGCAGAGGAATCCCAGTCACTGCCTGACAATAATATCCTTACTGGGAGTACGTGGTTGGCTACTGATTCTAAAACCAAGTGAGACCAAGCTAAATTGTAGCCTAAAGTGATAGGTGACTGAGCAATGTTATGGTGTGTAGCTTACTTAAGTTAATTTTTCTCCATTATTTTATGTATGTATGTACGTCTGTTTCTCGGTATAAAAGTACTGTTATGTTTCCATCATGCCTAGGAAACTTGCACTGGCAGACTGCTATCAAACGGATACTACTTATTGTATTATATAACCTAAGAATAACCTTAGGATAGATCTTCATATATGAATATAATTTCACACACACATATATATTTATATTTATATATACAGTATATATATATATATATATATATATATATATATATATA
>JAXIVD010005617.1:15000-20000 GCA_036785275.1 Cancer borealis
AGTAAAAAAAAAAAAAAAAAGACCTAAATCATTCCAGAAATAAAGATAATCCCCATCTTGGATGTAAAACAAACCCCATCCTGAAAAAAGATAAAAAAAACACCACTGGTTTTCCTCTCCTACCTAGCAATCCAGCCGGCTTCACCCATCCACCCATTCACTCACCCTTAAATTGTTCCTTTTTAAAACAAAAATCTGATTTTCTATAACCTAATCTAGCCTTGTCAGTTGAATGTTCGGATAATCTAACCTAATCACTGATGTAAAGGACTTGCAGGGAGACTTAGATAGTTTAAACGAGTGGGTGGTCAGGTGGCAGATGGAATTTAATTATGACAAGTTTAGAGTAATGAATATTGGTAACTTGGAAAGGAAAACCCTCACAACAGGTACAATATAAACAAGGTAACACTGAATAGATTAGAATGTGAGAGGTATTTGGGTGTACAAGTTAGCACAGATCTCTGTCCTAGAAAACAATGTATTGAGGCTAGAAATCAGACTAATTGGGTGTTAGGATTCATTGTAAGGTTATTCTGAAGTTGTATTTGGCATTAGTCAGACCTCACCTCCACTATGCAGTTCAGTTTTGGTCCCTGTATGGATATAGGATTGTTAGAATGAGTGTAGAGAAGGATTGATTGATTGTTTTATTTGTAAGATATACAAGTTCATACATCACAGCCAATGTGCAGGTACAAAGAGCACTTCCAAGGATAACACAAGAAAGTCCATACACTTATTTTCATTGTGGTCCTGAACTCACACACACACACACACACACACACACACACACACACACACACACACACACACACACACGAGAATAGGATTTCCCACCTTCCGCTTCTGCCAGGATTGCAAGATCATAAACCCTCAGCTTGCTCCCGTATCTATTGTACTGTTAGGTGAACACTGAGCAAGGGTTACAGAGTTTAAGAAGACAAACACATTCTGTCTTCACCTGACCTGGGATTTGAACCCAGAATATCTCGGTTGTGAGCCCAGCGTGCTAATCATTGTGATAAAGCGGATTCGTAATCTTAATTATGAGAGGAGACTAAAGCATTTGAAATTACACTCACTGGAGAGGTGTAGAGTAAGGGGAGATCTGATCAAATTATTAAAGTGGGTGAAGGGTTTTAATAAGGGGGATGTAGGAAAGGTTCTTACGATCAGTAATCAGTATAGAACAAGAAGTCACGGATTCAAACTAGATAAATGTAGATTTAGTAAGGAGATTGGTAAGGAGAAATTGGTTTACAAATAAGGTGGTAGATGATTGGAACAGACTCGGTCATCAGGTAGCCAGTGCATAGATGATAGGAAGTTTTAAAAGATAGCTAGACGGCCTTATGGATGGAAATTAGAGGTGGATGTAAGTAATTAGGGAATATTGGAGTAACAGAAACTACCACATGTAGGCCTCTGAGCCTTTCATAACTTCCTCATATTTTTATGTTTTTCTTATGTTCTTAACTCATCTCCCAACAGACAGACAGCATGGAGAGGGGGAGCAGGAAGACAGTTGCGCTGGAGGAGTGCCGAGGCATTGAGTGTTCCTGCAGCTGAAGGAATGCAAAAGGTGGGATGACATGACACTGGAAATCATTGATGGCAGTGTATTTGTTGTTTTTATTATTATTATAGTTATGGTGGAAGAGTTTGGATGAGTGTGTAGAAGGGGGCGTTTGAGAGTGAATGAGGATAAGAGTAAAGTAATAGAAAGCACTAAAGGGAGTTGATGGTAGAAGGATGAATATTGCATTGAATGGTGAATGTCTTGAGGAGGTGGAATGTTTTAGATATCTAGGGTGACAATTATTATAGATGGAGGACTAGAGATAGAGGTGAAGTGTAGGATCAATGATGTAGGAAAGGTGTTGGGAGGAATGAAGAAGGTGTTTAGTTGTAGAGCGATAGGAATGAATGTAAAGAGAAGGTTGTATGAAGGATTAAAACTTACTGGAAAGAGGAACAAATCACATTCCTACATTGTGTAATTTATCATACAAAGTGATTAAAAAAGTTTAACATGTTCCCACTCCATAAGTGAAGAATTAGGGGAGATATAGTTGAAATATTCAAAATTCTAAGCAATTATAATAAAATCAATAGAGAAATATTATATGAGATGAATAATGCGACAGTAACAAGAGATAATGGCATGAAATTGAAATATGAAGATGTAACACAATTGTTGGTAAGTCATACTTCAATATGTGAGTTGTTGACTGCTAGGACAGACTCCCACCTTCACTAGTTGGATCAAAAACCATATATACTTTAAGGCCGCAAACACACACACACACATTCGTTCCTATGGCTATTTTTTATTTTTTTATCGAATAAAATACTTGCAATCAACTTAGGAACCTCAAATAAAACGCAAAGACTTCAGAGTGATGTAAAGAATGTGTTTATGAGCAACAAAATAAATTATTCAACATACGTCACTGTCTTGCAGGGTGAAAATAACTTGCACGAAATAAAAAACTCTCTCTGCAGTAAGAGCAAATAACTCCCTTTAAGGGAAGCACTGTCACTGTCGCTGTCTTCCACAAAGTTGGTGAAGGGTAATGTAGGCCTTCTTCCCCACCGTCTAGTGTCCCCCTGTCCAGCAGGTGTGTCAACGCATGGAACTTCTCGGGGTCCCAGCCCTCAAAGGTAGGCTGGTACTTTTCCTTGCTATCCCAGAAGAGCTCCTCCTGGCAGGGAATACATGGATATGGCAGTATCAGTGGAAAAAGAAATCATGCCCATGACCACACCAGTTATAACAGAAACAGAGGTCAAATCAGTTATACAAAATCTAAAAAATAAGAAAGCTCCAGGACCTAACACATGTAAACCAGAATTTTATAAAGCCTTATTATATAAAAAGTTATGTATGAAAACAATAACAAGATGCTTAAATAATGTACTGGAAAGTGGAAATATACCACAAGAATGGAGAAGATCACATACCATAATGATACCCAAGAAAGTCAAACCAACAGCAAAGGACCTCCGCCCAATTGCACTAACAAATTACATATATAAAATATTCATGGCTGTGATTTGAAACAAAATTGAAGACCATCTTAGGATAAATGAAGAACAAAAAATAGTACAAGCTGGTTTCACTTCAGGAGCAAGAATAGAAGAACATCTTTATACTTCAATATTGTGTAGAAATGAGTTACAGGGAAAACAAAACGTTAATTATCACATTTATTGACTTCTCAAAGGCGTTTGATTCAGTGAAGAGAGATACAATAGTAGAGGCCTTGATTAAATACAAAATACATCCACTAATCATCACTGCATTCGCTAACACCTACCAAGATGACATAACAAAACTCAGCATCACTGAAGACCTAACCACAGAAATGAAGGTAGCAAATGGGATCAGACAGGGCTGTACAGGTTCCACAACTATCTTTAAACTCATCACTTATTTAATTCTTCAAGAAATGGAAAAGAGAAAGGGTTTTTACTACTAGAGGCATGAACATCACCTTAAGCTACGGTCATACTAGGTATTGCTAACGCTAGCCTGGCTTCCGTTTTCCCTGGCTTGACCGATACGACTAGCAGTGTGGTCACACTCACAAGTAGAACCACTCGCCTTGCGGAATCAGCTGATCATAACAACAACACAAGCCGTTATGGAGGAAGCACTTCTCTTCTTCTTCTTCTGCTTATGCACATTTTCCATGAGACTTATAATAGCGTTACAAGAAGCTTGTGATAACATCAAAACACTGATGGAAATAAGCAAGGAATATGGCATGGAAACAAATAAAGAAAAAAGCCAAATAATCATACACAACGCAGAACACAAACCAGAGAACATTGAGGGAATCCGTGTGACTAACAATATTAAGTATCTAGTGTTATAATAACAGACGAGGGATATATTTAAGGAACAGAAGAATAACATAATTATGAAGGCACAAAGCTTGGCAAACCTGACCTACTCAATAATAGCAAAAAGCTGCCACAAAATCATTATAGACAAGACATACTGGAAGAGTGTTTGTCTACCAATTATTAAAGGAAATCCTGAGAAGAATCAAATGTGAATACTTTAACTGGATGAAGACAACCAGAAAATACTTAGACTGCACCAAGTTAACATATAACAACATTAATAAGTTGCAAACTATCCTACTTTATTACCCATGTGTGTGTGTGGCGGGGGGTGTCTGGTGGGTGGGATGAGGAGTAGGTAGCTAGATTCGAATTTTGAATTAACGGATTCCATTTGTTTTGAGGTGACCGTGGTCATCAATCATGGTCTAACTAACTTGGTTAGATCATGACCGTGATATGTATCAATTTGTTAAATTCGCACGGTCATTTTTAAATACATAACAGTGGTGATGGTAGCCATGATCAAATAATGACCGCTACTAAAGTTTCATCATCCACCGTTCTACGTTCAATTTCTACAGGGAGTTTTATATGAATTTAGTACTGAAATGTTCCTAAAATCTTATAAATCAGACATTACATTAACCAAATGTTGCATACTTACTGCTAAAACGAGTCCGGTGTCCAGCTAGTAGCTACAGTAGCACGTCCGCCTGGTTCCACTGGCAGTGGGTGACTGACTCTTCATACTGACCAACGAACGTCTCGCCATCACACAGTCAGCTCAGCTTTCTCAGCTACGTGCCACGAATTGTGAAAAATTCATTCCCAAGCTGATATAACGATAATATGACATTTGATCACAATCAAATCATATTCAGGAATGGTGATTTCACAATATGTGATGTTTTATTTCAGAAATTATTGCGAATTTGCCAGAAATTTCTGCTATAAACAATATGATTTATACACAACTCCCACACGATTTTCACTCAAACTTGTAATCTTTATGTTAATTTCCTATTTGCAAAAGTTGTAAAATAATTTTTTAGGTTCAGCCATGGTTCAGCAATCATTACTGATTGTAAAGACATGAAATACAATGTCCTAAGTAGAATATGAACTGATAAATGAAGTATTAT